>BQNB010081595.1:0-28891 GCA_026074375.1 Tanacetum coccineum
GCTTAATATTTTTTAAGTCACCATAGATTACCAAAATTTCCAGAATTCCTCCTAAACCTACTGTCCAAAATCTGCCTCGAAAATGATGTTGCAAATCCACCTTTATCAAGTTTTCTAGCCAAAATTATTTATGTACAATGTCATAATTTATACAAATACACAATAAAGTGTAAAAATACATCTCAAATACAGAAAGTACAAGAAAATATAAAAATTTTACAAGGAGAATTGAAATGATAGAGATTTACAACAAGAAAATCAAACAACTTGATCTTGTTCCTCTCCAATCCACTATAAAAGCTCCAACCCATCCAAGACACACTAGAAAATAGCCTCTTGTTACACCATGATAACCATGAAAATACCCAAGATAAAATGCTTCTTGAAGGTGCCTTGAAAAAGATTAACCAAGAACTAGAAAACTACTTATCTCAAACCAACCAACATCAAAACCCCAACTCTTAAACTAAGATTTTAACCATTAATATAATTTCTATAACCCTTTAAATTAGCCTTTAAGTCTATGAAAAAGATGTTCTTATAGAGATTAACACCAAGAACAACAACTAGCACTTGAAACCCTTAAATCTATGATAAGATTACTTGCAAATTTGATATGGAAAGTGTGTTAGTGGTGTAAGAAGTGCACGGAAAGGAGAAGGGAGGCAAAGAGGGAACTTTGTTTTCTTGATTATGAGAAGTGAAATGGATGAGATGGTGTTATGGAGAGATCTAGACATGCAATCCTAAGTTACAAGTGTCCTTGGAAAAATATGGTAAGGACAACTCAAGATTAACTTGACACACCACATGGACACATGTCTATGTGGTTAGCCGTGTAGTATAAAAAGGAGGGGAGGGGAGAAGTTTTGGTTGTTAGTTTGTACAAAAATTAAAATAAGTGGGTAGTTTTAGGGCCTACGGGTGTAAACGTAAAATATTACAAGAGTTTAGGCGGAACCACGAAGCGAAAACGTAAATAATAAAAATAAAACTATGACATGTAGGATACTTATATGAAATAATAAAAATATGAAGAGCACGTAGACTAATATTTTGTCTATAACCGGGTTCACGTTTAATAAATGTTTTACTATGAACGCGAGATAACCTAATCGGTTAACCGTAAAAATAAATTTTACTCAAAAGTAATAATAAATAATGAAAGTATAAATTAAATAATGACCTGAAATTTACGAAGTGTTATTTCAGGCTTGCAAATCACCTTATCAAGAGCTTATTTCAAGACAAGAGACAACCCAAACAATACTTCGGTGGGATGGATTTGACAATACACAACGCCTCTGAAAACAAACTATCAAAGAGACGTAAAATCACCATGTAGGTCATGTACCCTATCGTCAACATGATCAAGTTGCTTTATACAAGAAGGAACCCGAGGCTTAGTAAGGTCATAAAGCATGAACTGAACAACACCATCACCATAATAAGGGTGACTAAAAATCTGAACCGTTGCAATGATGACACTTAGACCGAAGAGTATGCTTCCTGAAACAAGCCCCACTTAACCAAAGCCCCATACGCTTAAAGGTTAACTCAACCATCTCATAAATAACCAAATCAGAAAGTAAAGAGTGTTTTGTGATACCTTGCACCTCACCACTACAATGTTGATCATGAAGGGGTGTGATCAGCGAAGTCTTGGTCCCATTCCCACTACCATCTTGACACCGATTAAGACCCACAAACGGGCAATGAAATCGCACAACCGGCATGTCACCACTAAGCGACAACAATAACAACAAAACTAAAAAAACAAAGTGTAACAATCCGCTATTCAGGTCATTTTACGACTTCATATATTCAGTTATTTGTTTTGTGACTTTTACGTGTTTACTTTTAATTGTCATCGTAAAGTTAAATCGCGTAAACTAAAAATCAACATCCAAAGTAAGCGGGCATCCAAAAAATAAAAGTTTATGTCAAGTAAGTATTATATAATTATTACAAAGACAATTATTGACTTTTCATCTTTTTATTTTTATTCGCTGCGTAAAACGTCTACGTCGTGCAATAAAACGCATGTATGCACGCATGGGAGCCCGTAAACCCATCTATACTTCAACCAATACCCGTCATTATCCTTAATATCAAATTCTTATCAAGACTACTACATATAAAACTCCATACCTGGTTCTATACTTATACATATTTATACATTCCAAAAATTAAATCAAGGCTTTTAATAACGTGATTGGTACTACGTTTAAACTAAAGACTCTAGTTATCCATTTCTCTACGACTTAGCTAACCAAAAACAATTATATGCTATTCCTTTCGCTCCAAATAAGTGTTTAATTCTAATAAGTAAACTAAAACAAGACTTATATTTCCTTCCTTGTTTTCAAGTGATACATACAATAAAATTTCTTAAGCAATAAATATAATACTAGAAACTAAGATACCTTCCTAAAGACTAGATAAAAATCTCGTGTACATATTTTTCCAACACCAAAAATCTGTGAATGTTCAACTAAGATAAGATTTTACAAAGTCCCTTCTTACTATATCTCTAATACCCATTGTGCAAGCCCAATATCCCTTTTATAAATCCCTCAAAACCCACGTAATAATCTTGGCTGTGCATTTCTTGTTTCTGCTTCCCATGCTACACCAACAGTAAGCACCTTTTAAACACTATACATTGACCATGATAAAACCCAAAAATCCCTTACCTTAATTGGGTTAACATCAAAATGTGACCTTAAGGAGGAGACACTATACATGCCTTGCTATTTGAGTATAAAAAGGCTTTACCTACTCCTCTTGCAAACTCAGAAGAAAAAGTTACAGAGAAACACAACACAACCAGATTTATAATCATAATCTTTCACTTTGGTTCTCCTTGTTCTTTTATCTTTGGTTTTCGACTCACATACAACACACACACACCCCGCACCATTACATTCACAATAAACCCTAAAATCTAAGAAACCCTAACTAGGTTTCTTTGGTTTTGTTTTTCCTGTTGGTCGACCACATTAAGGCAGCAAGCAAACGATCGTGTTCGTGATCACAAAAGGTGCAAGGAGTCGCGGTTTAGCTATTGGTTTGGGTGTTTGGGTTTTTTTATACGTGTGGGGTAAAAAGATTCGTGTATTCATCATCTCTGTTGAGTCAAGTTCCTACGCGATTGGTCCCAAAGTTTCTGTGAGAAATCACTCCTTGCTATTTACCTATTATATGCAATTCTTGTGTTATTAGTGTGTGCTTGAAAACTGTTAAAAACAAAACCATTTTTGTTTACCTTTTGAGGTACAACGAATGAAACAGTAACATTCTATAAGATTTGTTAAGGGACTAATAACTTGGGCCATGGTTATACGAGAGTAATAGTCTTATAAAAACAGACATGTGTAGCTTGGGCTCGTTAGTTAGATAAAAAGGAAACGTATATGTTAAGTTTATTATAAATCGTAACTTACATGAGTAGGTTTGAGTACACCATTCGACCCCTAGGAGTTGAGTATAGAATCGAAGCTTGTGTTTTTTGTAAATAGGACATGTAATGCTTCGTTTTGCCCCTAGAATCACTAGTTATTGTCAAGTATCGACGAAGTTAGAAGGTCCTAAAGTTACACGAAAAACTGCCAAGTTACACTGTTTTAAAACAGCATAACGAGGCACTTTTCTCAAGATATTGCAACACTTTTACCTAATGTTAAAACAAACCAAAGGCTTTTATTAGAAGTCTCATATACCAACTTTAAATAGGAAGAAAAATTAGCCCTTTTCGTCTAGAAATGAGTTCGCAAATAGCGTTTGAATATGGCTGTTAGGCACATGTGTTGACATTTTGTCAAACACATGGCGTGTAGAATTTTTACTTTCTGCTTTGAACATAACGCAAGTGCTCACAGTTTTCACACATTTTTAACCCATTAAACGACGTCAAAACTTAAAACTTAATTAACAGAAGTTGTAGAGGACATGTCCGAGATTGTAAATATATTTTCAAATTTCATTAGCATCGATTAATTAAACCATAATTAAATTGTAAATCTCTGAGTTTATCGCCCATAAAACTTAAACATATTTTTACTTTTTTAATTAGTTACACGTCACTACTTCGCTTAATTATTTGACACACTTAGAAACCAAACTAGGAGTCGACCCAAACTTACCTTTAAAGTACCCGTGGCCTAGTCTACAAAAGTCTGACATCGTAAATTGCGTGTTTATATTTTGAACATATTGACCCAATGAAGTTGACCACTTAATGTGAAAACCTTATTTTTCTCAAACGTCACTATTTAAATAGAACTCAAGCACATACTAGGGACGAGATTGCAAATACTTGATTTTATATTTTATGCTTAGTAAATATGTATTATTTTTACTTAGGTTGCAGATAAAGTCTCTTGCATCGTTTTTTGTGCCACTACCTTGCTATCCGTTAAGTGAGTTTATAGCCCTATTTTTAATACGATTACAATTATTTACAATTGTTGGGGTGAGAAACATGCATTGTTTTACATTTGGACGCAAGTACACTTTTAAACAAATTACGAGTTTGCCTAAGTAGCTATAACACACTATGCCCATGAACGATGAACTGTCAGTTACTTGGTGTAAGCGCAAGTGTTATAAATAGTACTATTTGGGATTGACATCTCAGTTCGGCTGAGTAGCGCTTACTAGGTTCGACAGATGGAACCAACAGACGTATACAATGTCGGATTTGGGATGTTGCAGGTTGAACATCTACACGGGCACATTAATGGCATTAATTTGAAATACATACGTGTCGTAGCTTCGGTGTCATGAGCTTAGGGAATCGTAATTATATTTTTGTGATATTGTATGTGTTACAATAGTCATGCACTTTGAAATCTTGTGGTCCTACTTTATACATTACTTAAACCTGTGAATTCACCAACTTTATGTTTACATTTTAAAGCATGTTTTTTCTCAGGTCAATAAGGTGCAAGTCAAGGATACATTGGTGGTCTTTATTTTGGATGTCATTGCATAAAGATTTAGAAGCATTACATATTGGGGATGTTGTTATGTTTTAAAATCTTTACATTTACAAGTAAACATGTTAAGCCGTTATGCTTTTGTAACAAACAATTTCAGTTATTTCAATGTATCAGTTATTCAAATAACTCGTTTAGAGGTCGTTCTCATATCTTGTGCTATTGATCTATGATGTAACGCTCCCGGACCCTTATTCCACTACGACCCTAATTGGGGGTGTTACAGGTTTTAGAGAACCAGGTCAAATATTTTTACTTGGACTATAACCATTTTCAAACATTGCATCATACAAAAGTTTTTCACATGACATACATACACTATTTGTTTGCATTAGTTGGTTAGACTAGATATCTACATGATATATATATGTGTTTATATTATATTACGTATATACTACACTGGACTTATATAATATACTTATATAAGTTTAATTTTGCTTGTTATAGTAGTCATGTCGCGTTTATAATTTTATGAAATCTAACGTGTATTATATTTTCTTGTGATCTGAAGAAAATGCCACCAAAGAGAAACGCCGTAACAACCACCACAACACTTATGACCGATGCTCAAATTAAGGCACTAATTGCCCAAAGAGTTGCTGATGCATTGGCAGAACGTAACGCAGACAGAAGCAGGAATGGCGATGACAACCATGATTTAGGGAGTGATGGAAGAAGACGAATGCTTGTTGCTCGCGAATGCACCTATAACGACTTCCTGAAGTGTCAACCACTTAATTTCAAGGGTACTAAAGGAGTCGTTGGGTTTACTCAATGGTTCAAGAGGATGGAATCAGTTTTTCATATAAGCAACTGTGCAGTCAGAAATCAAGTCAAGTATGTCACATGTACCTTACTTGGGAATGCTTTAACGTGGTGGAACTCCCATGTTAAAACTGTTGGTCACGATGATGCTTATGGCATGCCGTGAAAAACACTCATGAAAATGATGACTGACAAATATTGTCCCAGAGGAGAGATTAAGAAATTAAAGACTGAAATCTGGAATTTAAAGGTAAAGGGTACTGATGTGGAAAGCTAAACCCAACGCTTTTAGGAGTTGGCTTTGTTAGGGGGAGAATGTATCCCAAAGAGTCTGATAAGGTTGAAAATTATGTCAGTGGTCTTCTCGGCATGATCCAAGGAAGTGTGATGGCATCTAAACCAAAGAAAATACAGGATACAATTAAGTTTGCAACTGAACTGATGGATCAAAAGATCCGCACTCTTGCTGAATGGCAAGCTGAAAACAAAAGAAAGTTTGATGACAACAACCAAACTCAGCAACCCCTAAGAAGCAAAATGTGGCAAAGGCTTATTCTACTGGGTCTAGTGAGAAGGAGTATGCTGGGACTCTACCGTTGTGCAACAAGTACAAGTTTTACCATAATGGCCCGTGCACTGCAAAGTGCGCAAACTGCAAGAGGGTCGGTCATTTAACCCGAAACTATCAGAGTCTTGCTGCTACTAACAATCATAGAACCCTCACCTACTATGAATGTAAGAATCAAGGACACTACAGGAGTGATTGCCCGGAATTAAAGAATCAGAACCATGGAAACCAAGCTGGAGGTATTAATGCACGTGGAATGGTGTACGCCTTAGGAGGAGGAAAAACTGATCAAGACCTTGATAACATGGAAGATGATATCAATGTTTAGACTCTATTTCGTTAGGCATTCTCGTTGTATTTTCCCTTAAACTCCAGTTATACTATACGAATGATTTTAAACCATCTATCAATTAATGTGTTGCAAAATCCTCGTCAATTTTATTTCAATTTTTTGTTTATTCATGTAAACCTCTCTCTGAAGCATCATAGTTTTATAAACCACTTCACTATGACACAAAAAACTATTTCGTTGTCCCTCATAAACTGTTTCCATGGTCAATTTTTAAACTATTTTGTTATCAATTCACAAATAATTTGTTACCACAACATAAACTTCTTACTATTACATTATGAACTGTCACGTGATTCCTTCGAAAACTATTTTGATACCACCTCATAAACAATTTTAGTATCGTCTCATAAACAAATTCGATGTCATTAACAAACTACCTTACCATAGATTGATAAACCATCATCTTATAAACCATTTTACTATCGTGGATAAACTATTTTACCATCGTTCAATAAACTAACATTTTATAAACTATTCACAATCATTTCACGAATACCTTATGAATTACCTTCTTGACATCTTATATACTGTTTTGCAATCATCTCAAAAACTACGTTACTATCACTTTATGAATCATCTTGTTCTTACCATATGAAACTATTTTTATCACATAAATTATTTTACTGTCAACCCATGAGTCATTTAGCTATTGTCTTGTAAACCATCATACGGTTTCTCGCAAACCATTTTATTGTCATCCTATCAACAACCTTACATCCACCTCGTGAATCATTTTGTCATCTTTTAAAACTCTTTGATACTTCTTTATACATAACATAATTTTGACGAAAGTGAGCATCGCATCGTTAGCCCTCAAATATACATAGCCTGATCACCTATGTATAATTCAGGAAGGACCATGTCATGCTGAGAGTAGTCACCTTAAAACTTTTGTCAAAATCACTTTTCTACTCACATCCTTGAAAACAAAGTTTTGTGTGTGTACCCATAAAACGCGTTTACTTTGGGAAATCGAATTAGTAACCATAGCAACTAGGTAGACCTTCACATCATCTTACTACAAAACTGACATCATCTTATACCAAACCTTAAACCAAAAAGTCGAAGACGCATCATTAGCTACCCTAGGACAATCCACCGGCAAGTTTAACCACCATCAAGGAATTGAAACCCATACCTCTTCACCAACACCATTCCGGAAGGCAACTCAACCTGAATTTTGGGACGAATTCTTTTAACATGGGGAGACTGTAACAATTTGTTATTCCGGTCATTTTACGACTCCATAAATTCAGTTATTTGTTTTGTGACTTTTACGCATTTACTTTTAATTGTCATCGTTAAGTTAAATCGCGTAAACTAAAAATCAACATCCAACGTAAGCGGGCATCCAACAAATAAAAGTTTATGTCAAGTAAGTATTATATAATTATTACAAAGACAATTATTGACTTTTCATCTTTTTATTTTTATTCATTGCGTAAAACGTCAACGTCACACAATAAAACGCATTTATACACGCATGGGAGCCCGTAAACCCATCTATACTTCAACCAATACCCGCCATTACCCTTAATATTGAATTCTTATCAAGACTACTACATATAAAACTCCATACCCAGTTCTATACTTATACATATTTATACACTCCAAAAAATAAATCAAGGCTTTTAATAACGTGATCGGTACTACGTTTAAACTAAAGACTCTAGTTATCCATTTCTCTACGACTTAGCTAACCAAAAACAATTATATGCTATTCCTTTCACCACAAATAAGTGTTTAAATCTAATAAGTAAACTAAAACAAGACTTATATTTTCTTCCTTATTTTAAAGTGATACATATAATAAAATTTCTTAAGCAATAAATATAATACTAGAAACTAAGATACCTTCCTAAAGACTAGTTAAAAATCTCGTGTACATATTTTTCCAACACCACAAATCTGTGAATGTTCAACGAAGATAAGATTTTACAAAGTCCCTTCTTACTATAACTTTAATGCCCATTGTGCAAAACCCAATATCTATTTTATAAATCCCTTAAAACCCACATGATAATCTTGGTTATGCTGTTCTTGTTTCTGCTTCCCACGCTACACCAACAGTAAGCACCTTTTAAACACTATACATTGACCATGATAAAACCCAAAAATCCCTTACCTTAATTGGGTTAACATCAAAATGTGACCTTAAGGAGGAGACACTATACATGCCTTGCTATTTGAGTATAAAAAGGCTTTACCTAGCCCTCTTGCAAACTCAAAAGAAAAAGTTACTGAGAAACACAACACATCTTTCACTTTGTTTCTCCTTGTTCTTCTATCTTTGGTTTTCGACTCACATACAACACACACACACACGCACCATTACATTTACAATAAACCCTAAATTCTAAGAAATCCTAACTAGGTTTCTTTGGTTTCGTTTTTCCACATCAAGGCAACAAGCAAATGATCGTGTTCGTGATCACAAGGGGTGTAAGCAGTCGCGGTTTAGCTATTGGTTTGGGTGTTTGGGTTTTTGTATATGTGAAGGGTAAAAAGATTCGTGTATTTATCATCTCCGTTGAGTCAAGTATTTGTCCCTAAGTTTCTGTGAGAAATCACTCCTTGGTATTTACCAATTATATGTAATTTTTGTGTTATTAGTGTGTGCTTGAAAACTGTTAAAAACAAAACCATTTTTGTTTACCTTCTGATGTACAACAAATGAAACAGTGGCATTCTATAACATTTGTTAAGGGGCTAATAACTTGGGCCATAGTTATACGATAGTAGTAGTCTTATAAAAATAGACATGTGTAGCTTGGGCTCGTTAGTTAGATAAAAAGGAAACGCATATGTTAAGTTTAATATAAATCGCAGCTTACATGAGTAGGTTTGAGTACACCATTCGACCCCTAAAAGTTTAGTATAGAATCAAACCTTGTGTATTTCATAAATAGGACATGTATTACTTTGTTTTTCCCCTAGAATCACTAGTTTTCGTCAAGTATCGACGAAGTTAGAAGGTCTTAAAGTTACACGAAAAACTGCCATGTTACACTGTTTTAAAACAGCCTGACGAGGCACTTTTCTTAGGATATTGCAACACTTTTACCTAATGTTAAAACAAACCAAAGGCTAATATTGAAAGTCTGATATACCATCTTTAAATTGGAAGAAAAATTAGCCCTTTTCGTTTAGAAACGAGTTCGTAAATAGCGTTTGAATATGGTTGTTAGGCACATGTGTTGACATTTTGTCAAACACATAGCGTGTAGAATTTTTACTTTATGCTTTTAACAAAACGCAAGTGCTCACTCTTTTCACACATTTTTAACCCATTAAACGACGTCAAAACTTAAAACTTAATTAACGGAAGTTGCCGAGGACATGTCCGAGATTGTAAATATATTTTCAGATTTCATTAGCATCGATTAACGAATCCATAATTAAATTGTAAATCTCTGACTTTATCGCCCATAAAACTTAAACATATTTGTACTCTTTTGATTGGTTACACGTCACTACTTCGCTTAATTATTTGACACACTTAGAGACCAAACCAGGAGTCGACCCGAACTTACCTTTAAAGTACCCGTGGCATAGTCTACAAAAAGTCCGACATCGTAAATTGCGTTTTTATATTTTGAACGTATTGACCCGATGAAGTTGACCACTTAATGTAAAAATCTCATTTTTCTCAAACGTCATTATTTAAATAGAACTCAAGCACATACTAGGGACGAGATTGCAAATACTTAATTTTATATTTTATGCTTAGTAAATATGTATTATTTTTACTTAGGTTGCGGATAAAGTCTCTTGCATCATTTTTTTGTGCCACTACCTTGCTATCCGTTATCATTACTTGAAGTGAGTTCATAGCCTCATTTTTAATACGATTACAATTATTTACAACTGTTGGGGTGAGAAACATGCATTATTTTACATTTTGACGCAAGTACACTTTTAAAAAATTATGAGTTTGCCTAAGAAGCTATAACCCACTATGCATATGAATCATGAACTGTCAATTACTTGGTGTAAGCGCGAGTGTTATAAATAGATCTATTTGGGATTGACATCCCCGTTCGGGTGAGTAGCGCTCACTAGATTCGAAGAATTGTACCAACGGAAATATACCATGTCGGATTTGGGATGTTGCGGGTCGAACATCTATACGAGCACATTGATGGCATTAATTTGCAATACATACATGTTGTAGCTTCAGTGTCATGAGCTTAGGGAATCGTAATTACATTTTTGTGATATTGTATATGTTACAATAGTCATGCACTTTGAAATCTTACGGTCCTACTTTATACATTACTTAAACCTATGAATTCACCAACTTTATGTTAACGTTTTAAACCATGTTTTTCTCAGGTCAACAAGGTGCAAGTCAAGGATACATTAGTGGTCTTTATTTTGGATGTTATTGCATAAAGATTTAGAAGCATTACATTTTGAGGATGCTGTTATGTTTTAAAATCTTTACATTCACAAGTGAACATGTTAAGCCGTTGTGCTTTTGTAACAAACAATTTCAGTTATTCTAATGTATCGGTTTTTCAAATGACTCATTTAGAGGTCGTTCTCATATCTTGTGCTATTGATCTATGATGTTAGGAATAAATCTTCACAAGACTTAATACTGCCAACAGTACTAATGGAGTTAGTACTGCCAGTACAAACTTAGTACTGCCAGTGTTAATTAATACTGCTAGTAGAAAAGAGTTAGTACTGCTGATGGTCAAAGCTGCTGAATTGAAGATAAGGATGCATGGAGATTATTTCGGGATGTTTATATTTGAATTGTAACTGATCCTAAAAGATAGGTTGTTATCTTTGTAAAGGACTCCTTGTGTTCTATAAAAGGAGATCCTAAGTTTTAGAATAGATATACTTTTCAAGTGATAGAAATACTTAGAGAGAAAAATTGTAATAGCTTCAAGGTTTGTAACCCCAGTACTACAAGAGTACTCGTATTATTCTAATAATATTGAAGCAGTGTTTTCATTGTTCATTGTTTGTTTAGTTATTACTGTTTCATTGATAAACATCTCTAGAGTATCAAAGTGTAGATTCCGCATACACTTTGGTATACATACAAAGTCTCAATCTTTGTTATTTTGGATTCTTCCAAGGTAACAAACACTTTACTACGTAAAGAATCGATCAAGGCGTGGGATCAACAAGTGGTATCAGAGCCTGTGCTTTGAGAAACTTTGATCTAGAGAAAATGGAGTTAGAAAATTCTCAGAACAATGCGTTGGCAAAGCTTCCCATGCTCAAACTAGGAGAGTATGAGATGTGGGAAATCAGAATCAAGCAGTACTTTCAGATCCAAGATTATGCATTATGGGAGGTAATAGAAAATGGAAATTCGTGGGTACCTATTCCTGTTACAGCACCAGAATCTGGTCCATCAACAGCATTAAAGATGACTGTGCCCTCTACTGCTGAAGAAAAGATTTGCAAAAAGAATGATGTAAAGGCTCGAAGTCTTTTGCTCATGGCACTGCCAAATGAGCATCAACTTACCTTCAACCAGTATGTTGATGCTCAATCTATGTTTGTTGCCATTAAAGCTCATTTTGGAGGAAATGATGCAACAAAGAAGACACAGAAGGCCTTACTGAAGCAACAGTATGAAAACTTTAATGCTACAAGCTCAGAATCACTGGACTCTATCTTTAACAGGCTTCAAAAGCTTGTTAGTAGATTGGCAATTCTGGGTGTAGATACTCCTCCAGAAGATCTAAATGTTAAGTTTTTGAGAAGCTTACCTTCTGAATGGGATACACATGTGGTAGTCTGGATGAACAAACCCGACTTTGATACTATGGGTTTGGATGATTTGTACAACAATTTTAAAATTGTTGAACAAAAGGTTAAGAGAACTGCTGCTGCTAACAATGATGATAAGAACTTGGCATTTCTAACCACTTCCAGTCCAAGCAGTACTAATACTATTAATACTGTTAACACTGGAGTTAGTACTGGCACCACCAAGGTTAATACTTCTAGTACTGAAACTAGTACTGCTGGTTTTAGTGATGCCACAGATTATGCCTTTTTGTCCACTCAACCACAAGGGTCTCAACTAGTTCATGAAGATCTTGAGCAACTTCATGATGATGATTTGGAAGAAATGGATCTAAAGTGGAATATGGCACTGCTAAGCATGAGGGCAAGAAAGTTCTATCAGAGAACTGGAAGGAAGATTATCATTGATGGAAGCAGTACTGCTGGATATGATAAATCAAAAGTAGAATGTTTCAACTGTCATAAAATGGGACATTTTGCCAGAGAATGCAGAGCACCAAGAAGTAAAGACAACAGAAATTGGAATCAAGGTCAGTATCACCGGCTTAGTAAGGATTGAAGATGCTTCTGAAAAGGCAATGTGTGCTATAGATGGTGCTGGATTTGATTGGAGTGACATGGAGAGGAAGAAATTCAAGCAAACATGGCTCTTATGGCATTCTCAGATTCTGAGGTAACAAATGATAAATCTTGTTCTAAATCTGTTTGTAAAAATTAGAAGCTCATAATGAAACAGTATGATGATTTATTGTTAAGTTTGATGTTACTGGTTTAAAGCTCTATATACAGAGAGGTTTATCAATTTTAGAAGGGCACACTAAATTCTTATAAATAAAATATATAAAGAATTAAAGTCCTTTTTTTTCTAAGGAAATTGCTTTGCTTAAAGAAGTGTAGGTCACAAGAGTATTAATGAGAATTATACTTTGGGATGAACTTGAAAAGGTTAAGGAGAAAAAGAGGCTTAGGGGTTTGAGTTTAGTTGCAAGTTTGAAAAATCATCAAAAGTCTTAGATCAGTGTTAGCAAGGTCAGAATAACTGACAAAAGAAAAAAGGGTTTGTTATAATGCTTCCTTGTCCCTCTCACTCTATCCATTGATTCTTATAGATCAAACACCTCTTTCGACTTATCTTATTCAGGTCTAGAAGAATTCAAACAACGTGAGGTAAATGAGTATGGTCCTAGGGATTCTAGTGTAAAGCCTACCACTGGTTGTGATAAAGAGTCAAATAATTCTAAGGAGAATACTGATGACTCTTTAAAACAACAACAAAAGACTGATTCTAAACTAGCTCTATTAAGGTAGACAAATATTGGAAGGAAAAGTTTTTCAGTCCTGCTAATCATGTTAGGGAAGAAGAACCTAAGAAAGCTAGAGAGAATAATGATGCTCCAATCATTGAAGATTGGGTGTCAGATGATGAGGATAATGTTGAGCCTATCTCTAAGGTTGAAAAGAAAACTGTTATACCTACTGCTACTAAGAAAGAGTTTGTTAAACCTGAAAAATCAGCTAGGAGGTCAGTTAGGTATGCAGAGATGTACAGGTCACAAAGACCTAGAGGAAACCAAAGGAATTGGAATGGTCAAAAATCCAATCAATTAGGATGTAACTTTGTTTTTAATAACAAGGCATGTTTTATCTGTGGAAGTTTTGATCACATTCAATACAGCTGTCCTAATGTACACAAACATATGGCTCCAAGAGCAGTCTTAATGAAGACTGGCCTAAAAACTGTTAATACTGCAAGGCCTGTTAATACTGTTAGGTCTGTTAACACTGGCAGACCTTTTAGTACTGCTAGGTCTTTTAATACTGTTAGGCCTTCTTATACTGCTCACCCAAAATCAATAGTTCATTATGCCTTGGACCAAGGATATTTTCAAATCAAGCACATCAAATTTCAAGGCCCCTTTACAGAAAAAACATAAAAAAAAGGTCTTATAATCAAATGTTAATTTTTGTCAGGCAAAATGTTAATACTGTCAGGGCAAGGGGATTTAATGTTGTTAAGCCCTTCAGCATGTTGGGTTTTGGAAAACCCATAAACCTCAATGGTGCATCACTAGTTTTCAAAAATTTTAATTACATTGATGTACGAGCCAGATCAAGTCAGTAATGCTTGGGTCCCATAAAGTAACTACACTTCATAAGTTTTCGGTGTGTAGAAGTATTAAGCTAAATCGATAAAGGATTCTTGATAGTGGATGCTCAAGGCACATGTCTGGAAACATAGCTCATCTTTCAGATTTCAAAGACTTTGATGGAGGTTATGTTACTTTTGGCGGAGGAGAAAATGGAGGCAGAATTACTGGCAAATGTACTATTAAAACTGATAAACTTGATTTTGATGAATGTATACTTTGCAAACGAGTTAAAGTTACACCTCTTAGTGTGTCTCACAGATGTGTGTTAATAGAAACTATGTTCTTTTTACTGACTCTGGTATGTCTTGTCCTATCTCCTAATTTTAAGTTGACCTGATTGAAGATCCAGATACTTATTTAAAATTCCTAGACAGGATAACATGTAAAGTTTTGTGATATGGAAAAACATAGGTTCCTAAAGATGGTTTAACTTGTCTAGTTGCAAAGGCTACATCTGAGGAATCAATGCTATGGCATAGAAGGCTTGGTCATGTCAATTTTAAGAATATTAATAAACTTGTCAAAGAAAATCTTGTAAGAGATTTGCCTTTAAAAAGATTTGAGAATGACCAAACTTGTGTTGCCTGTCTTAAAGGCAAGCAACACAGAGCCTCTTGTAAGACCAAGGCCTTTAATCCCATTACTAAGCCATTGTTTATGCTGCATATGGATCTCTTTGGTCTAACTTTTGTTAGTAGTCTAATGCATAAAAAATACTGCTTGGTAGTCACTGATGATTATAGTAGATTTTCATGGGTTTTCTTTTTAAGATCTAAGGATGAAACAAGTGAGATCCTTAAAAAATTTATCAAAGAGGTAGAAAACCTAGTGGATAAGAAAGTTAAAATAATCAGAAGTGATAATGGGACAAAGTTTAAAAACAAAGTGATGGATGAGTTCTGTAGGGAAAAAGGTATTAAAAGAGAATATAGTGTAGCAAGGACACCTCAACAAAATGGTGTAGCTGAAAGGGTAAAATAGGACACTCATGAGGCTGCCTTAGAACAATGTTAGCTGACTCCTAAGTTACCTTCAACATTTGGGGGAAGTGTTTCTAATGCTTGCTATGTACATAATAGGGGTTTTATAGTCAAGTCCTCTAACAAGACTCCTTATGAAACTCTTTAGCGGTATTTAACTAAGCCTATAGGATTATGTGTTATACACCCAGAAAATAAGGACAACGCAGCGGATTGGTAACATAGGCTTCTTTTAGTGTTTGCTACTTCAGGGCACAAAACACAAGTCACGGAAAACGACCTCAAAAGAGACGTTTTATAAAATGTCACATTCAAATGTAAATAAAAAGATGTCAGAGTTAACAGGTTCCATTTTATTGTATTAGAAAAAACATTGTCAAAAATCGTTTGTCAAATAGTAATCAATGTTATTAAGCTTCAAAAATATATATATTTTTTCGCGCGACACGAATGCTTCCCAATGCTCACTAGCAAAATAATAGTACCTGAAAATACATGCCTAAAACGTCATCAAATAATGTTGGTGAATTCATAGGTTTTGAGTGAAATAGCAATTTTTGAAATAATTTAAGAATTATTTCAGAAGAAACAGTAGCGTTACGGCATTTAAAAAGTGTTATTTCTGAAATCATCCGAAATCCACAGTAGTGATTCAGTAAATAAGAAGTATTTAAAAGTGGGACCACATGATCGAAAGTAATGGTGGACTAAGTACTTATTCCGTAAGTCAAACAAGTAATGTAGACAAGAGAAAAACATTCACAAGTCTAAGTATTTTATTTATTGCACTTAAGCTTCATGACACCGAAGCCTTAACTGATTGTGCCCAATCAGAATAACAACATCAACATCCATCACTAGACCTAGACGGCTCAGAACTCTCATCCTCAAAGTCAACTCCCAATCTAACCTCTCTAGGTACATATGGCTCAAATCTATCCTCCAAACAATCCTCTAAATCCGTAGCGGTCTCAGGACTCCTAATCCTCTTAGGTGATGGTAAAATATATGCACGTGCATAAGACAATGCCCCAAGGGTAGGTAAAGATAATGGTACAGATGCAACAGGCGATCTACTCCTCTTGCGAGAACGGCTCGCAGAAGAAGAATCATGAGATGGTCTCTCGGAAATAGCAGATGAACGATGAACACTCGGGACCAAAGAACATAATCGATGACTAGATCTCGTACCCGATGGTGATGCTGGCAATGAATGATCAGAAGATGAACGACTAGATGCAGAATCAGATAAAGCATCCGCAGGAGAATCCGAAGAAGTCTCTGACGATGAACTCGATGATGAATCCGATGATGAATCATCCAAAGAAAAATGATCCGAAGAAGAATAATCAACTGAATGTCTCACAGCAAGACGATGAGTGGGTAACGGTCCAACCCTCTTCCTCGCAGTCATCATGTGTACCGGCCCATTAAGATGGTAGCGGTACGGTCGGGACACAGTCGAATAAGGGTTGTCCTGGTGCAAGAACCATGACTCGACGTCGAAGTGCACCAGATGCTGTAGGTGACCTCTGAGTAGAAAGGGTAGTCTCAGTGAATGGTGTACCATGGGTAGGTGATGGTGGTGTATCAGGTGTATCGCTGTCTGTGGTGTCATCAGCCGATGATAAAAATGGTGAGATAGCTGGTAATGGTGGTATATGGTCTGATGATGGATCCTCAGATGGATCAAACTCCGTATCAGATGCAGGTGAGTAATCAGGAGACGCTGGTGTATAGTCTGGGGATGGTGGTATAGTAGGTGCTATTGAATAGTATACTCCGTGGGTATCACTGTGGGTGTCGTTTCTGAGTAGTGGGTGGAGTAATCACTGGTGTGGTGTCGGGAATAGTGGTAGGGATAGTACCCAACAAGATAACTCGTCCAACAGGTGTCCTCACGCTATACTCTGATGAATCCGAAGAAACTAAGATAACTGAAATAGCCATGACCTGCACAAGCAAAAGTTTATATAAATATCCTTTATACCATCCATGCATGATGCGAGAAAGAATGAACAAATGGGTGAATGAAAGAATGAAATGAATAAATAGACCATCGAATGCAGTACCGTGAAATGAAATGCAATATAATTATAGTAATATTAGTTACACTTAGTATTTAATTACATAATATTTAATTATGTATACGTACTATGTAAAAATCACGTAAGGCATATAATCACGTAAGGATCACATACTGGTTATAGTCCAGACCTAGTTATATACTACATGATTCTCTATAACCTGGCATCGATACCAATCCGTCACACCCCCAAATAGGGTCCCGTCCGATTTAGCATCCGGGGGCATGATGTTCATGACTATCTCAAGTACAAAACATAAAAAACGACCTCTAAGGGTACGTTTGAAAAAATTAAAATCACTTTGCATAAATTGAATATATTAATAAGTCTACATAATCAAATTTAAACGGTTTCAAAAGACATAATGCGGAAGCTCTAAAATAGTTTTAACAAACGGTATTTAAGATAAACATGGATAAAATCTGGAAAACTGGTTTGGCAATAGACTTCATATAGTTCAAGCAACAACATCCATGCTAAGCACCTGAGAAAAACATGCTTAAAACGTCAACATAAAGTTGGTGAATTCATAGGTTTAGTTCAAACGATGTTATAGTGGACCACAAGATATCAAAACGTATGCGACAGTTATAACATATACAACTTCACATAAAAAGTATTTACGTTGCACTAAGCTCATGACACTGAAGCTAATAATGAAAGATAAAGAAGAAACTACAAATACAACAAATTTCATCATAACTTAGCTTATAATTCTTTTCATAGGAGAGACAACTCCTACCCAAACCAAAACTTTTATAAAACGAATTTCCATCAAAACTATAAATATTATTCTCAAGACTTTGGTCTTGAGACACTTTGTATCTTGCTCCAAGATCAACGGATGTATAACTTGGAAATGTTTGATGCTAACCTCAATGGACCCAAAAGACAATGTGGACCAAAAGCTTGAGTTTCATGTTTGTTTCATAGGGATGTTATAAATGTTATCTTTAACCAGATTCTTGGATTTTCCACAACAAAAGCTCTAGGAATATTACCAGTAGTATAAAGGCATCTGTTTCCCCACACAATGTGCAAATCTAGACAAGCAAAAAGAATAAACCAAAAAGGAAACATCGGTGAAGGTAACTCTTCTTTAAGTTTCAATAGCATAATGCATAAGATTGATATGTGTAGCTTAGTTAACGCTCATACGTACAATGTGGGATATTTCACCAAATATGCTTTTTGTTTTGCATTCATGACAGATCACTTAACTCTCTGGCAACGTAGATTAGGACATGCTAATATGAGGGTAACTTAAAACTTAGCCATAAAAGAGCTAGTTATAAATTACCCATGATAAAGTTTGACACTCCTTGTTGTGATATTTGAAAATTAGGAAAACAAGTCCATGCTAGCTACAAATCTAAAAATCAAATTTCAAGCAAAAGAACTTTGGATCTTATTCACATTGAATTGTTTGGTCCATCATCTATCCAAAGTTATGAAGGTAACTTCTATACTATAATTATAGTTAATGATTACTCAAGGTACACATGGACACAAATTTTAAAATCTAAAAATGAAGCTTTTGAAAAATTTAAGATATTAAGAAAAACTTTGTAAAATCTACTTGGTTGTTCAGTTGTTTCAATTCGAACTAATCATGGTAGAGAATTCACTAACAATGTGCAATTCGCTGACTTTTATGAAAAACATGGAATCTCTCATAAGTTTGTGGCTCCTTGCACTCCTTAAGCTAATGGGGTTGTTAAAAGGATAAACTGATCGTTACAAGAGATGTGTCGTGCAATGTTAAATGAGCAATCCTTTCCATAAAAATTTTGGTGACACGCTATAAAAACCGCATCCAACATTCGCAATAGGACGTCTATTAGAAAGACCTTACATAAAACACCATACGAAATTCTTCAAGGCAAAAAGCCATCCTTAGAATATTTTAGAATTTTTTGTTGTAGATGTCAAATACAAATCACTAGCCTTCATGACCCTAAGTCCTACCACGACATCTTCTTAGGATACCTCCAAACTTCAAAAGCATACATAGTGTTTAACAAAGAAGCATTAAAGATTATGGAATCTTTAAATGTGATCTTTGATGAATACATACCAAATTTACTAGATGATGGAATATGTTAGCCTCAAAATATTGAGTCGAACAATGAAAGTTCGTTCATAATTATATTAGGTCTCGGTCACTAAAATAATATACGTTGTAATAGGCTACACGGGTATACGGGCTCTTAAATGTAATCTAACCGGTCACGTGTATCGGGCGAAAGCCCAAGTAATCCCGAGCCCGGCCCGTAGAAATACCAAGGCATGAAAGCCTCTTGGTATTAAGTATAAATACCCCTCTCCAAGTATGGAGAGGGGGTTGGTTCTTGTTAATTCTCATTTGTAAATTTGCAAGTAATCTTCCAGCTTTTTCTTCTCTCTACCTTTCTCTCTCTAACTTCTCTCTAAACTTCTTCCATATTTTCTCATCTTAATTCTTGTGTTTCAATTATTTTATATTTTATTATATATTATATATATAGTGTGAAAACCACCAATCAGAGACCTATAAAACCCAATGGTGCATCACTAGTTTTTAACAAATATAATTACATTGATGCACGAGCGATCAAGTACAGTAATGCTTGGTCCCCCAAAGATAACTAACTTCATAAGTTTTGTGTGCAGAGCAATTCACAGCTAAATGATAAAGGATTTGTAGATAGGGGATGCTCAAGGTACATGTCTAGAAACATAGCCCATCTTTTAGATTTCAAAGACTTTAATAGAGGTTATGTTACTTTTGGTGGAGGAGCAAATGGAGGAAGAAAATACTAGAAAAGGTACAATTAAACAGATAAAACTTGATTTGAAGATGTTACTTTGTCAAAGAGTGAAGTTTCAACCTTGTTTAGTGTCTCACAAATGTGTGACAAAAAAACTATGTTCTTTTTAATACTGACTCTGAATGTCTTGTTCTAATCTTCTCCTAATTTTAAGTTGCCTGATGAAAGATCAATAATTTCTTAAAATTCCTAGACAGAATAACATGTACAGTTTTGATATGAAAAACATAGTTCCTAAAGATGGTTTAACTTGTCTAGTTGCAAGCAAACATCTAGGAAACAATTATGGCAAGGAGGCATGTCATACGTCAATTTCAAAAATAACAATAAACTTGTCAAGAAATCTTGTAAGAGATTTTGCCATTAAAAAGATTTGAGAATGACCAAAACAAGTGTTGCCATGTCTTAAAGGCAAGAGCACATAGAAGTCTCTTGTAAAAAGGCCTTTAGTCCCATTACTAAGCCATTGTTTATGCTGCATATGGATCTTTTTGGTCCAACTTTTGTTAGTAGTTTAATGCATAAAAAATACTGCTTGGTAGTTACTGATGATTATAGTAGATTTTCTTGGGTTTTCTTTTTAAGAACTAAGGATGAAACTAGTGAGATCCTTAAAAACTTTATCAAAGAGATAGAAAATCTAGTGGATAAGAAAGTTAAAATAATCAGAAGTAACAATGGGACAGAATTTAAAAACCATGTGATGGATGAGTTCTGTAGAGAAAAAGGTATCAAAAGAGAATATAGTGTAGCAAGGACACCTCAGCAAAATGGTGTAGCTGAAAGAAAGAATAGGACTCTCATTGAGGCTGCTAGAACAATGTTAGCTGACTCTAAGTTACCTACAACATTTTGGGCAGAAGCTGTTTCTACTGCTTGCTATGTACAGAATAGGGTCTTAATAGTCAAGCCTCATAACAAGACTCCTTATGAACTCTTTAGGGGTATTAAACCAGCTATAGGCTTCATGAAACCATTTGGATGTCATGTTACTATTCTCAATACCTTAGATAAGTTGGGCAAGTTTGATGGAAAAAGTGATGAAGGTTTCTTTGTTGGGTATTCCTTAAGTAGCAAAGCTTTTAGGGTATACAACATTAGAACCAGAAAAGTACAGGAAAACTTGCATGTTGGGTTCTTAGAGAATAAACCTATGTTAGAAGGAAATGGTCCAAAGTGGCTGTTTGATCTTGATTCTCTAACCCAATCAATGAATTATGTACCAGTGGTTGCAGGGACTTTTTCTAATGTTTCTGCAGGTATACAAGGAGTTTCTGAGTCCAGCACATCCTCTCAACAAGATCAAGATTGTATTGTCATGCCAATTTGGAAGGATGCTTCATATTTTGATGATGCTTCACTCAAATCTGTTGCTGATGCACAAATACAAGATCAAGATGGGACTCATGATGATTGCAGTCTTCAGAATAATGGTACTGCTGATCAACAAGTTAATACTGCCAGTCCAGAAGTTAATACTGGTAGTAGAGAAGTTAGTACTGCTGTTCCTGAAGTTAATACTGCTACTCCTGAAGACTTGATGGGACCAATTCCTACATCTGAAGACACACAAGTGGAGGATCAAGAAATTGAATTGGGGAACATTTCACCATCTTATGCAGTTTCTTCCACTCCTCATACAAGAATTCACAAAGATCACCCAATTGATCATGTGATTGGTGATGTGCAGTCTTCTGTTCAAACAAGAAGAATGACAACTTCTTACTCTGAACTAGGATTTCTTGGTGCCATTTATGAAGGAAAGACTCACCAGGACCTTCATACATGTCTTTTTGCTTGTTTCCTCTCTCAAGAAGAACCAAAAAGAGTTTCTAAAGCTCTTAGTGATCCTGCATGGGTAGAAGCAATGCAGGAGGAACTTCTATAGTTCAAACTGCAAAAGGTATGGGTTCTTGTAGATTTACCTAAAGGTCATAGGGCAATTGGTACAAAGTGGGTCTACAGAAACAAGAAAGATGAAAGGGGAATTGTCATCAGGAACAAAGCAAGACTTGTTGCCCAAGGACATACTCAAGAAGAGGGCATTGACTATAATGAAGTCTTTGCTCCAGTGGCTAGAATTGAGGCAATACGAATATTCCTGGCTTATGCTTCTTATATGGATTTTATAGTCTACCAAATGGATGTCAAAAATGCTTTCCTGTATGGTCAAATTGAAGAGGAGGTATATGTATGTCAACCTCCAGGTTTTGAAGATCCTGACCATCCTGATAAAGTTTATAAAGTTGTGAAAGCACTATATGGACTCCATCAAGCACCCAGAGCTTGGTATGACACATTAGCCACTTATCTTTTGAGCAATTGATTTCAAAGAGGACAGATTGATCAAACTTTATTCATCAAAAGTCAAAAGGGGCATATCTTGCTTGTTCAAATCTATGTAGATGACATTATTTTTGGATCTACCAAGAAGGAGCTTTGTGATGAGTTTGAGAAGCTTATGAAGGATAAGTTTCAGATGAGTTCTATGGGAGAACTCACCTTCCTTTTGGGATTGCAGGTCCAACAGAGAAAGAAAGGCATCTTTATCAGTCAAGATAAATATGTCCATGAAACATGAAAATTTTGAGATAGGTTCAAACTACACAGATGTGAAGTCTGCCTCCACTCCCACAGATTTGGAAAAGCCCTTGGTTAAAGATGCAGATGATGATGATGTTGATGAACATCTTTATAGGTCTATGATTGGATCTTTGATGTATCTCACAACATCTAGACCAGATATCATGTTTGTAGTATGTGCATGTGTAAGGTTTCAGGTTTCTCCAAAAACTTCCCATCTCTTAGCTGTCAAAAGAATCTTTAGATACCTTAAAGGCAAACCATCTCTAGGTCTTTGGTATTCTAAGGATTCTCCATTAGAGTTAGTTGCTTACACTGATAGTGACTATGCTGGAGCTACACTTGATAGGAAGTCAACCACTGGAGGTTGTCAATTTTTGGGAAATAGGTTAATTTCTTGGCAATGCAAGAAACAAACTATTGTTGCCATTTCTACAACTAAAGCTGAATATGTGGCTGCTGCAAGTTGTTGTGGACAAGTTCTCTGGATCCAAAACCAATTGCTGGATTATGGGTATAATTTTATAAACACGGTTATTTACATTGACAATACTAGTACTATCTGTATAATAGAAAATCCTGTTCAACACTCTAAAACAAAACATATAGAGATTAGGCATCACTTTATAAGAGATTGCAATGCTAAAAAGTTGATTCAAATGGCTAAAATTAACACTCAACTAAATGTAGCAGATCTTCTTACAAAAGGTTTTGATGCTGGTAGATTTCAATACTTGGTCTCAAGTATTGGAATGCTCAATCCCTAAGGCCCAAATCTCTTGTTTGTTTTGTAAAGTTTGTTTAAAGTTAGTATTGTTACGTTTTTGTAAATTAATACTGCTAGTTCTCAATTAGTATCTGCTAGTTATATTTAAAAAATGTTTGTTAAAACTGTTTCTATATGTTCTAGTTCCTGCTGGTTATTTCTATGTATCTTGTTAAGTCTGTTTGTAACATCTTTAATTACTGTTAAACAAGAATCAGAAAACACGTTTTGATTATGTTTTTTCTTGGTTTTAAGCTAACTTTTTTAGGATAAACAATGAAGTGTGTCATTAGTTACTCCATAATGTTTTATTTTGCGGGGGAGGGAAATGCTGGTTGTTCTGAAGTGTTGGTTGTTGACCAACCGTCCGACAACAATATGGTCTCATTTCCACCATGTCTAATTAGACATCAAGAATTGACTAGTTCCAGAGCAAACGGTACTGGTAAAGACTTCTCAAATCGTTGTTGATAGTTGATAGTTTACTCAAAACTATTATGGTCATCAATTGCACCATGTTTTTACAATGAAGATTGGCTTGTCCAAAGAAAACGGCTATTGGTAAAGGCTCTACAAATCCGTTGATAGTTATAGTTTACTCAAAAAACTATATGGTCATCAATGCCACCATGTTTTTACAATGAAGCATTGGCTAGTCCCAAAGCAATCGGCTATTGGTAAAGACTCTACAAATCCGTTTTATAGATTTGATAGTTTTACTCAAAACTATATGGTTATATTGCCACCATGTTTTAAATGAAGCAATGGCTAGTCCAAAGCCAAACGGCTATTGGTAAAGACTCCTCACTCCGTTTATGGCTTCGGTAGTTTGCAAAAACTACACTTATGTGTGAATTTGTGAGTCTAAAACAAAAGAGGAGAAATTGATGAGCTCAAAAACAGAAGAGAGCTATGTGAAAATAGACAGAGTAAAAAGTTGAGCCTAAAGAATTGAGAGATTGATAAGGGTGAGCCTAAAAACTGAAGAGAGTTTGCTGTGAAAGTTATTCTTTTAGTCTTAATAACATATGAGTTTGTTACTGCTTATGGGTGAGAAGTTAAATTTGCTTGGCATTTTTTTTTGTTAATGCTTGGCCAATGTTAATATTGCTAGATGACCGTTATATGTTTGGGCCTACACTGATTTTTCATTAATTAATAGAGCCGTTGAGATATTTCCGCCAAATACCTATGGAATAGGGGTTTGACCAATTGGACTTTCGTGCATCTACTATATATCTCTATGAGTTTTCACGATAACTTCAAATTTCTTTATATTGGTTCAATCTAATATCTCTTGTTTTTCTCTTTAATGCTGCAATTAACTTTCTCCAGCCTTCATACTTACATACACGATCATATCCCACTCTATTACTCACAGTTTTACTCATGGCAAGTTTGGATTTTTGTGACAAGCACAACATGGTAGCGTTTCTGGAAAAATCTACGGGAAGTGCAGGGTTTCATCAGATAATAGATTTTCTCAATCAAAGTCACATTTGCTATGCACTCACCAAGAAGCCAGAGGTTTGTGTCTCCTTTATCAAACAATTTTGGAGGTCTGCTGAGGCTTCTAATGATGAAAATGGCGAAGTCAAGATAAATGCTACTATTGATGGTCACTCCCTGTCTATCACCGAAGGTTCTTTAAGGCGACATCTCAAGTTGGCTGATCAAGATGGTATTACTTCTATTCCAACTACAGAGATCTTTGAGCAATTGGCGCTTATGGGATATCACACCGACTCAGATAAGTTAACCTTTCAAAAAGGTGCCTTTTCACCTCAATGGAGGTTTCTTATTCATAACATTCTTCATTGCCTAAGCCCAAAGAAGACTGCTTGGGAGCAGTTTAGTAGTAATATTGCAGCTGCCATTATATGTTTAGCCACAAATAGGAAGTTTAATTTTTCTAGGATGATCTTTGAGCACATGGTGTCTAATATCTCTAGTCCCCATAAGTTTTTGATGTACCCTAGGTTCATTCAGATATGCCTAGATATGCAGAAACACCACCTTCAACAACACACAAGAATATATCATTGTTCCAGGCTTCTTAATATGAAGTGTTTAGTAATATAAAAGAGGCTACCAAGGGATTTTCAAGATAGGAGGTTGCTTTATTCCCAAATATGTTAGATGTTCCTACACCCTTAACTTCACCTTCAAGAATCACATCTTCACCTTCCCCTACACCTTCACCTTCACCTGAACCTATCCCAGCTCATACACCATAACTACTCACCCTTCTCATTCCAAACCATCACCTACTCAACCTTCACCCACACAACCATCCACTACTCAACCCTTCTCCTACACACCATAACCTACCTCAACCATCACCTTCTCAACTCACCCTACTCAACCCTCACCCACACAACCTATCACCAACTTCAACCTATCAACAGAAACCATCCTCCTACACCTCATGACTCACCTCTCCATGTTGTTCACTCACATGGAAGTGATGAGGGTAGTTTGAAACTTCAAGAATTGATGAATTTAGTTACAACACTTTCTGACAGGATTGGAGTTTTGGAGGCTGACTTGATGAAGACAAAGAAAACCTATAGTTCTGCTTATACTAAGCTTATTCTCAGGGTCAAGAAGCTAGAGTCTCAGATAAAGATTGGGAAAGCAAGGAGACAAGCTAGGGTTGTTCTTTCAGAAGATGAAGCCTTTGAAGATGATTCTTCCAAACAGGGGAGGAAGTTATCTGATGAAGAGGTTCAAGAAAAAGCAAGTACTGATACTGAAATATTTATTCAAGAAGTGACTCCAACTGAAGTCATTCAAGATCAAGAGGGCAGTGAGAAAGCAAGTGATGAAATTAGTACTGCTGGTGCAAAGCAAGGTACTGCTAGTGAAGAAGTTCCAAGAGTTAGTACTGCTGAGGTAAACCTTAGTACTGCTGGAGGAACTGTTACCTATACAAGAAGGAGTGCAGAGAAAAGGTCAAGACAAGATAAGGGAAAAGCCATAATGATAGAGGAAGAGCCTAAGAAGAAATCTAAGAAGGACCTTGAACAAGAAAGGTTAAGTTATGCTGAAGCAATCAGACTTGAAGAGCAAATGAATGAGGAACAAAGAGCTCAAATTGCTAGAGATGAAGAGATTGCTAGACAGTGGGATGAAGAAGAAAGGAAAAGAGCTATGGATGAAGCCAAGACTGCTAAGAAGATAGATTGGAATGACCCTTCAGTCATCAGATATCATACTCAAAAAATGAAGCCAAAGACAGTTGCCCAAGCAAGAAGAAATATGATCAAATATTTGAAGAATCAAGGGAACTACAAGATCAATGACTTCAAGGGAATGTCCTACAATGACATTAGGCCAATATTTGAAAAGGTGTGGGATTTTAATCAAAATATTAAGCCTATGGATGCAGAACATGGAAGTGAAAAGCAAAAGTCTCCTACAAAAGAAAAGTCTCCTGAAAAGGTTGTGGAAGAAGAGATTGATACACAAGAAGAGTTAAAAGAAGGTGTTAAAGAACCTGGTGCAAAGAGAAAGAAGTCCATTCCTAGAAAAAACACAAGGAAGAGACAAAAGCTAGAAGAAGATGCTGAGAAAGATGAACTCAAAGGATTTTTGGATATAGTACCAAGAGAAGAGGCTCCTATAAAGGTTGAATCTATATCTACAAAGTTTCCTATTGTGGATTGGAATACATGTGTTTTGACAGAGACTTTCATGTACTATCAAGTATTCAGAGGGGATAGAAGTTCAAAGAATTATAAGATACTGAGTGAAATGCTTGAAGACTTTGATAGATTGGATGCAGAAGAATTGTTCAGATTAGTCAAGAAAAGATATAGTACTTCAAGACCAAAAGGATTTGATCTGATGCTTTGGGGAGATCTACATACTTTGTTTGAGCCTGATGAAGATGATGAGATTTGGAGAGATCAGCATGAGTATAATCTTTTAAGCTGGAGATTATGTGATTTTTGTGGTATCCATATTTTGTTGATGGAAAATGGATTGGCAATTCATATGTTGACAGAGAAGAAGTATCCTTTAAGCCAAGAGATGTTAATAAAGATGTTAAGTAAAAAATTGGAGGTAGATCATGAGAGCTCACAGGCATTTAAACTCCTCAGGTTTATAAGATCTCAAGTGCAAAAGTGACAAAATTGTTTGAAAGAATCATCAGCAGAGGAAGAAGACTAGAAGAGTTTATTCAGAAGAAACTTGATGATTTGAAGGACAATCACAAGTTTAGGGGAGGATTGTTAGGAATAAATCTTCATATGACTTAATACTGCCAACAGTACTAAAGGAGTTAGTACTGCCAGTACAAAGTTAGTACTGCCAATGTTACTTAATACTGCTAGTAGAAGGAGTTAGTACTGCTAAATGGTCAAAGCTGCTGAACTGAAGATAAGAATGCATGGAGATTATTTCGGAATGTTTATATTTGAATTGTAACTGAACCTAAATGATAGGCTGATATCTTTGTAAAGGGCTCCTTGTATTTCTATAAAAGGAGATCCTAAGTTTTAGAATAGATATACTTTTCAATTGATAAAAACACTTAGAGAGAAAATTTGTAATAGCTTCAAGGTTTGTAACCCCAGTACTTCAAGAGTACTCGTATTATTTCAATAATATTGAAGCAGTGTGTTTTGTGTTCATTGTTTGTTTTTGTCATTACTGTTCCATTAATAAACTTCTCTAGAGTATCAAAGTGTAGATTCCGCATACACTTTGGTATACATACAAAGTCTCAATCTTTGTTATTTTGGATTCTTCCAAGGTAACAAACTCTTTACTTTATAAAGAATCGATCAAGGCGTGGGATCAACAGTTTTAATTATCCTCCCCCCACTTAAGATATACAACGCTCACGTTGTATAAATATAACATGAAAATCAGAATATAAAAAGAATTAGAACAGAAAACTCCACTGAGATTTGCTCGGTAAGATCCTTCATGTTGCGTATATGAGCAAGAATGTATGTTGTAAAAGTGTCTGTATTCCAGCATGGCTACAACAATATAGAATTCTAGATAATAATCACACCAAATTCTTTTTTTCGTTTAGTA
>BQNB010081596.1:0-29578 GCA_026074375.1 Tanacetum coccineum
TCTTTCTTATTTGTTATAATCATGCTTAGTTATTAATCTGTTTTTATACATTAGAGCTTATTAGAATCTGTTTATGCTTTAAATTTTGTTTTAAAAGTTTAAAGGGGTGTTTGGCATAAACAGTCTTAACTTAAGTTAAGACTGCTACGTTTAACCTTAAGGCTTAAGTCTGTTTTAATAAGCTTTAATTAAGTCTAGGAATTAGTTTTTATAAACTTTAAAGTAGTTTTGTTAAGTTTTTAGGGTGTTTTATCTGAAATCAAAGTCTGCTAGTCTATTGGTTTTTCTAAACTGCTTATTTGATAATTTCTTAAAAGTTCCACTTTAGGTGTGGTTTTTGTGAACTAAATAAGGTCTATTAGTATCAATATGCATCTGTTTTGTTTTTGTATCTTTTGAAATGGCATTTAATTCAAAAACAGTCAAGAGGTAGTAATTGGTTGTGTTTAAAAGAGTCTTAAGTTGCAGATCATTTGTGGCCACACCTTGGCTTTTCTTTGAGTTATTTTGCTTATTTTTAGCTTATTATAATTTAGTGTCATTTTGTTTCAAGTTTTCAAGAAGTTCAAATCATTTTTGACTCTTAATCTTAAGCTTCATAAGTTTGCATTACATTTTCAATAAGCCAAAAAAATAGAGTAAACTGTCATAATGATCTTTCTTTTCTAGCTTATTTCTGCACCCAATTTTCTTAAGTTTAGCTTATTTGTGTTCTTCAAGTATAAGTCTCAATCTGTTTTAAGTTTTCTAGTTTTTTCTCTTAGCTTAATTGTCCTTAATTTTAGCTTAAAATCTGTTAAAAATCCTTTAAGCTTCTGTCTGAGTAACTTCCATTATGGCCTTTTGATGTTTTTAGCTTATTCTTTTTGCTTATTTCCTAGTCCTTAGAGCTTATTAGGTTGAGTTTAGGATCTGTTATTAGCTTATTTGCTTTCAATTTGCTTATTAAGTCCAAAAAGCCAAATTAGTTTTAGCTTAAAAGTCATTAGACTTGATTAGCTAAACTGTCAACTTATAAGTAGCTTTTCTAGCTTATTTTTCAGTTTTGTCAAAAAGTATCTTTATTAAAGTTTCTTAATTTTGCTTATTTTCTAGCTTATTCAAAAGAAAAATATAAAAAAATGTTTTTCCAGAAAGGAAGTCACAGGGTTCAAACCTGTGACCTCCCCTTCACAACACCAACGCCTTACCAGCATGCCCTTGGGTCTTTTCTGTCATTCCATTTCAACATTTAATTCTTATACATACTTTAACTTTTAGCTTATTTAACTTATTCTAATTTTCACAGCTTATTGGAATAAGTTGTGAATTCCATTTTTCTTCCTACACCTTTATTATTAGTTTAAGAACATTTCTGATTTTTTTATAATTTTCAGTTTTCATTTAATATTTTAAATTGGGTTTTTAGTTTAAAAAGCTTTAAAATTAGTTTTAAAAATATAAAAAAATATTTTCTGTTTTTTCAAAAATTACTTTAAGACATTTAGTTTAAGAAATTTGCATTTTGAGATTTTAGAGTTTTATTTATCTTATTTGGTTAATTCGTTTGTTTTATTTGGCTTTAATTCTTTTTTTAAATGTCATTAGGATTTTTAAATTGCCTTAATTTTTAGTCTAGCGTGCCTTTATGTGTTTTCCCTTTGCGTTATTAGTCTTAGAATCCAAAATCAAATCTTTAATGAAAATCAATCTCGATTCGCGACATAAACATGAATTTCCATTCACCTCTCACCGAGGAGAACGATACCCATGTTGATTATTTATTATTATTTCCTAAGAATAATTTGTATGATACCTTGCTTATGTATATGTATTATATATATATATATATATTATATTGAGGGGTTTTTGACGAATATCAAGTATGAATTATGGATTTGTTTTGGGTGTAACAAGCAGTAGCAACAACTTCTTCCCATAGAGACATCAGAGATTTAGAAAATATCAGCATTGTCTGAGCTGCCTCCATAAGAGTACGATTCCGTATTTTGATGATGTATCGTTGTGTGGTGTTAATTTTATGATTTCAAGTTTTAAATTTATATTTTGCGACTTAACAAATAATACACTTTAAAGGGCAGTGTACCGGTCGGTTGTAGTTTCGTAGTTAAGTAGGGTGTCGAGCACTAGAGCGAGAAACAAACTTTAAATTTATTAATAATTTAGTTATCTAACCAAGTTATTCTATCCTATGTTACAACCTTGCCTAAACCTAAGTTAATCCTAAATGTAAGTAAAGGGGTTTTCAGCGACGATCTGGCACAGGTTTGGTGGTGACAAACATTACTTAAGGAACTAAAACACACGAAGAAATTAACAGAAGATTAAAGAGTGGTTAGCATAATATAAGAAACACGGTATTAACCATTATTAATCTAATCGAACGTTGGTTTGGTTTAATTAGATGCAATGATTATTATCCTGAGGGGGATATCATTCGTAGTGATTAGGCGGTACTTCTTCCTTAAACCAAGACAATTAGATTCTTTCAAATTAAAGCATCGCATAAAGCTCGTTATTTTGTGATTATAATCTATCTTAGGGATTATAGCATGGTGATCTTGTTAAACCCTAGCTCATAGAGACTTTTACCTATCTTACTGCTTAATGGCAAAAAAAAAAAAATTAAAAACTAAATTCATAATCAGTAGTCCACTAACAAGTCTTCACAATTATCTAGAAACGTACTCGTTGATCCTAAGGTCACCTGCTGGTCTAACTATATCAAATCTAAGGGCAGAGATAGGTGTATTTGTTGAGCTATTGGTTAGTGAATAATCCTCTCAGGAGAGTTATCGGATATAGATTACTTGGTCCGTATCACTAGATCCAGTTGAATGATAGGTCGCATACAAAAGCACGTAAACAAGTATAAATTGATAAACATAAACAAGGAATCTAGATAAACAAAACAAACATTCAGATCTTCATAATAATGGATAATACCCGAAGGTATTAGCCTTCAAACGTCATAATCAATACAAGAGTAATAATTTATCCAAGGTAAATTAACCGAGTTAACTAATGATACCAAAAACTGAACGATTACAAGAGTATAGGAGATTACAAGTTTTTTTTTTTATTTCCTATTGAATTATCACGTTGCAAGACTTTCTGCTCTTCATTCCTATTTCCTTTTGAAAATCAACTTATGTGGTTTAGTTATCGAAATAATATTTAGCACACCTTAAATTGTTTTTGAGTTTTCTATTTATAAGGTCTGGAAAAAGGTCGATACGGCGTATCGAAAGTCTTTGATACGGCGTTTTGGGATTTATGGCGTGGAACGTTTGAATTCTTCCGGATATATTTTATTTCATTTGCTTGAATTTACACAAATCGGCATATTGGTCTTTCTGGATACGACGTATTGGATTTGTTGCCTTCATGTTTTTGGTGAAGGGTAGGCACAGATACGCGTATCTTCTGATGGATACGGTTGTAATGGTTGTCAGAACAGTAATCTTCAAATACTTTGTTTAAGCTCCATAAAGCTGTGCCTTTTAGTTAACTTTTTATAAGTCTTGATATGTGAGAAAATCAAATATCCTTTTTCTTACCAAAAAGGATAAAAATGAACAATTGTGCAACTTATGTTTGTTATTGCTTGTTTTGTTATTTGTGATGTGTAGGTAGGATATTGCACAAAAAATCGCAAGGAAAACGGTCAAAAACCAAGACAACCGGACACCGGGCCTGGAAAGAGTGTCAAGAGCCGAAAGTTTTCTGCAAAGGTCAACAAGTAACCTTGGTCAACCCTGGTCAAATACAAAATGCAAACCTCAAAATACCTAAAGAGCCTTAAATGTTAAACCAAATTCACAATAAGTCCTTAAAACCCTAACACCTTTAGTCTTTTTATTATAAAGACTAACGGTCGTTAACTCTTTATAACCAAAATCCATTTACCACGCCCGAACCAAACAACCCAATAACCCTTTTATATCCTGGGCCCAAGTCAAACAACTCTTTTCCCTGGTTAAACATAAACGTATAAAAGTAAAAAATAAGTGGGAAAAGTTGTTGTTACTGTTCATCGTCGTCCCAAGTAATTACTCTACTCAAATCAAACGCGTAAATAAATTCACTTAATCCAGAAGGACTAAAGATTCCAAGTACAAGTTGCACTTCAGAGCTCTAAAAACGTCATCAAAGAGTTTTCATTGGTCAATTGGGGTAAGGAATGACACGCGGGCTATCAAGAAACACACAAGGAAAAGGGAAAATTGCATTGGATCAGTGTTAAGAACAACATCACTCCAAAGAGTGGGATTTGCCAGCTTTGGCATTCCGTGTGCTCATTTTTGATCAAGGGCTAAGATTACGGTATCCAATGTTGGCAAAAAAAAAAAATGATTGAAGGCAGGATCAAGACTAAGAGGAGCGTCTAATCAGATAGAAAGCTTTCTTCTTGCTTATAATAGAGAGTCTGCTTCTCACAAGAGGCTTCTAGGAGTGATTAATATGCTTAGGTTGTCAGTTTTTAAATAATTGTAATTTTTGCAATTTAGCTATTGTAATGTCTTAATTCAGTAATTGTAATCTCTTTTTCAAGCTTGTAATCAGTACTCTTTTATTAATAAAAGTATGTTTTCATTTTAATGTTCAATTTATGTTTTATAAGCAATTTGGTTTATAAAGCTATTTTTTCAACACTCAGCTAGTATTCCACTTAGTTAAGCTCTCAAAAGCTTAATAAGTTATTGACATCAATCCACTCAAAATTTACACAGCTTTATTAAGGAAGGGAAGCAGTAATGGATGGGCTTCTAGGACCCCATTAGCTTATCTTAGGATAAGCTAGAGCTTGTTGATAGCTCAAAAGAGCATTTATAAGCCTTGTTTTATGCAAAGGCAATTATAAGTTCTCTCTTCACATTTAAGTAGCTTGAAATTGCATTTCAGCTATTATTGCTTATTCTGCTTATTTGTCTGCTTATTTCTGTTAATATAGATTACTTATGCTTATTATAGTTGTCTTATGCTCATAAATTTTTTATTATAATTAGTAATTATTCTTAGTTTTCTATATTCTGTCTTAAAATCAGTAAAAAACCAAAAATATTAGCATAGTGTTATAGCTTATTATTTTAGCTTAAGTGTTTGCTTAAATCTGTTCATTAGGATTGTTAAAGGCTTATTAATATCTGGTATTTGATATTTGTTCATTAAATCTTATTTTTAGCTAACTATGGACTTAAGAACTAAAAGGAGTGTTTGGGTAAGCATTACTACTTAAAATTAGTATGTTTAAAGGAATTTGATCCTTTAGTTTCATTTTAAATCTCATATCTAGGTTTATAAGAGTAGGTTTAATAAGTTTAAATAGGCTTAATCTAGTTCTCTTTAAGTTTGTGAGTTACTAGTTTAAATCTGCTAGTTTTAATTAGTTCCTTTATAATTTTAGGCTAAAGTCTGTTCTAGTTGTTAGTTTTAATTAGCTTGCTCTTAGATATGTGTTTTAAAGGTGTAGTAACTTAGTCCTTTGGTCTGCAATTGATAAATTTAGAATTTGGTCATTTCTTGAAATGCATCAGTAGTTAAAAGAGATAAAAGTCCTTTTTTTAATCTAAAATTTTAGCAAGTTAAGATAGTTTTTAGTTTTTTTAAATTTTGGACACTAGTAGATTTTAGGTCATAGTTAAATCTGTTTTAGCTTATTTAGCAAAATCTAGCTTAATTGATCATCTGTTTTAGCTTTGAAATTTGCATTTTGTCTTTTGAATTTACCAAAATAAAACTAGCATACTATGTGTAATAAGTATTTTCCAGAAATAGCTTTTTCTTTGTCACTGCTTTTCAAAAATAGTTTTAAGATTGTTTAAAAGTGCTTTTTGGCCATTTTTTAAGTAGGTGTAGGGTTATATACCATTTGGATTCATTTGCTTATTTGAAATTAAGCTCCAAAAGTGCCTTAAGGCTGTTTGGTTTCCGTTTTATCAAGTGCTTATTTGAGCATTTTTAGTTATTGCATAAAGATTTTTGATTAGTTTTCTGTTCTTCTTAGTTATTAGTGTTAATATTAAGTTGGTTTATAGCTTAGTAGTGGTTCAGGGATTTGCTATTTTCCTTTTTCTTAAAAAAACAAAAAACATCAAAAAAACATAAGTAGTTTTTTCAATGTGCTATTTCAGTGCTTATTGGATTACAAAATCCTTTTTGTCTCTTGTTTTAAGTAGCTTATGGAGGCTTTTAAGTGGGCTAAGTTCGATTCCATAAGGTTCCATTGGCTTTCTTAAAATACGTCAAAGTTGCTATAGTTGTTTAGTATGCAGATTAGTATAAGTGCTTATTTGATTTTACTTCAGTTATGGAATATCCATTTGTTAATTTAAGTATAGTTTAGCTAATTAGGTTAATTTAATGATAGTGTAGCTTATTTCGTTTAGGTTTAGCTTATCTTAGTTTTATAGTTATGTTAGTTTTGTTAAAAAGTAAAACATGGTTAAGAGTTTCTGTCTTAATTTTAGTTGTTAACTAGCTTATTTTGAATTTAGGAAAAGTTATTTTCAACAAAAATAGCGTTATTATAAGCTGTTTTAAACTTTGTTTTTAGGTTTTCTGGCAAAAATAAAAAAAGGGGACCAGGTAGTGGGAGGTGAGCAAGACTGAACCCCCGACACTCCAAAATAGTCTCTCCTTATTTATAATCTCAACACACACACATTCACCAACGTGCTCTTGGACTTTTCCGTCCAACTTTGAATATCAACTTTTAAACTATATTTGAGTTTTAGTCTTTAATCAAAGCACTTCGAGTGCTTAAACAAAAAAAAAAAAAACAACCAGCTTTTACCGGCTTATTATATTTTAGCATATTAAGTTATTTACTTTTACCTGCAATTTTATTTATCATAAGCTATTTTTCGTATTTACTTAGATTTTTAACTCCAATTTTAGTCTTTTTAATCCATTTATTTTTTGTTAAAAACTTTAAAAAATCATAAAAATAGAAAAAATAATCAAAAAAATAATTTTCTTTTTTATAAAATTTTCTTTTATCATAATCTAGGCTTAGGTTTGAAATTTACTTTCGTAAGGTTAATATTTTGAAATTTCACTTTTTAAAGAGCGGGTTTTCATATCCGTTCTTATTTTCTTTGTTTTTAAGCTTTTACCATTCTCGTTTTAGAATTTCCTTAACATTTACTTTTTAATATTTGTTTAGGATTAGAAAAAGTTTAGAAAATCATTTAGGGATTAATTTTAGTATTCTTGCTTATTTGTCACATTTTCTTTAATTACCGTTATTTGTTTTTAATTGCTTAGTCGTTAATCTTTTCTTGCTTATTTAAATAGTTTTTAATTTTAGATTTAGAAAATTAATCCAAAAAGTTTGAACCAATTCAAGTCATTGTCCAAATAACAAACGAGGTCTTAATTTCATAAGTCTTTGGGAAAACGACCCGGTAATCACTTACCGGTTAAACGTGTAGTATTTTTGTAAGATTTTTCCTACTACCTTTGTCCTCAAGGGTAGTTTTGGAATTTTATATACTTTGGATATTATTACATATATATATCTTTGCATAACACTAAGTTTTTTGCGCCGTTGCCGGAGATTTATGATTAAGATTCCTTCGTTTGCAGTTTGTCGATCGTGGTTTGAAGAACCTTTCGTCTTCGAAAGTTACGCTTTTGAGAAAATCAAAAAAAAAAATTAAAAATATAAAAAGTAAAAAATATTTTTCTTTTTAGTATAAGTAGAAGATTAATAAATAAGAAAAATACAAAAATATTTGCTCTTCCGGATTTTTCGATTTTTCTTGTGAATTTGTGAATGAAAGAAATAAAAAAATTTACCAAGTTGGTAAAAGAACACCAACATATAATACTTTCAACTGAAAGTATTTATCCATCATAAGTTCCGAACTGTAAGATTTCAAAATTTACGTTGTGTACTTACGAAAAAGACGCACCTCTTTTGTAAAATTTATTTTACTTAAGAGAGTTACCCTAAGTTTGTTGATGATTCGGTACACATAAATATTTTCTTTTCTCATTTCTTTTATCATTTTTGTTTGATTAGTACATGCGCACTAGAAATTCCAATTTTCCAAATAATTCAAATGTAACCATTCCGAGACGTTGAAATAGAGGACGTGCTCCAAACGTAGTCGAACCCAAGTTTCATACTATCGTTGAAGTTGCACCAATGGCGGAACGTACCATGGAAGAGCTACTCCGTGCACCCACGGAAGGGTACGGAGAAGCTATCGTTATTCCGGAAATCAACGCGGATCACTTTGAGATCAAAACGAATTTGTTACAACTTGTTCAAGCTAACCGTTTCATGGTTATGAGAGGGAAAATCCCCATGCTCATATTAGTAGTTTCAAAAGGATTACCTCGACTTTACGATTTAGAGATGTGCCAATGATGTTATTAATCTTATGATGTTTCCATACTCACTTGAGGGGAACGCTAGATTGTGGTACAAGAAAGAACCACCTAATTCTATCTTGACTTGGGAGGATCTCGTAACCAAATTTGTGAATCAATTTTTCCCTCCTTCGAAAACCACTCACTTAAAGAATAAAATTTCTCGTTTTATACAAAAATTCGAGGAAACTTTTAGTATGGGAACGATTTAAGGAAATGCATGGCTGTCCTCACACGGATTTATGAAGTTAACTAAGATGATACCTTCTATACGGTTTTAAATGAGAAGGATCAAGGACTCCTTATATGGCCGCGGTGGTGGTATCTTTTTGAGTTAAAACGACCTAGAGTGCTTGAATATAATGAGAATCAAATCAAAAGTTGTTTGTACGTAATAAATCGAAGCTTTTAGGATGAATACGACTTTAGGAAAGTGTTAGTAAAAGGTATGTAGAGAATTGATATGCTTCGGATCAACTTTCAACTTAGTTGAAATTGTTTCTAAAAAGTTGTCCTTCCGCTCGGTTAAAGCGGTTGAGAATTATGTGTTATTGTAGTGGGCATCATGGCTTGGTACAATTGTCTATTACGATAACAATCAATTAGTGTTTTTGCGGTAAGGGTTCTTCAATCAAGTTAACCCTCCACGCGTGTTTGTCACCAAAATAGCTCCACTGGTTTTGCTCGGTGCAAAACAATGGTCCAAACTAGGTTAATCAAAATCATGGTCAAAGGAATAAATTTTTAATGGGAAATAATTCAGGAAATCAAGGTTTTCTAGCTAAAAATATGCTCAAATTTTCAAAATCAAGGATTTCAAACCAACTTTTCAAGTAATTCCTATAAATATGTTCACTCAAGAGTTTTCAATGAGTTTTTCAGTTCACAGAGAACTATTGATCAAATTAATGAGGAAACAATGCAAAATCAAATCTTGGGGGGCGGGAAAAACAATTTTCACTGTTCACCGTCTCCCCCAATTCACCCTTCTCATTTTAACTTAATTAAAATCCAATTAACCCACTCCTTTCACTTGGCCACAAGATGCTTAGTACCAAGCTACACCTCAGCAAAACGAAACGTCACCAAAGGGTTGTGATTGGTCAAGGCTCTGTCAAAGAATTACACGCGGCTAGTAAAGAAACACACAAGAAAATAGAAACTTGCATTGGATTCAGTGTTAAAGAAACACACTCACTCCCAAAGAGTGGGATTGCCAGCTTGGCAATCTGTGTGCTCATTTTGATCCAAGGGCTAAGATTAAGCATCCAATGATTGGCAATGATTGAAAGGACAGGATCAAGACTAAGAGGAGCGTCCTAATCAGACTAGAAGCTTCTCTCTTGCTCTATAAATAGAGAGTCTGCTTCACTCACAAAAAGGCATCTAGGAGTAGTATTAATATAGCTTAGTGTAGTTTTTAAATAACTTGTAATTTTTGCAATTTAGCTTATTGTAATGTCTTAATTCAGTGAATGTAATTTCTTTTTCAAGTTTGTAACCAGTTACTCTTTTATTAATAAAAGTGTGTTTCATTTTAATGTTCAATTTATGTTTTATAAGCAATTTGGTTTAAAAAGCTCTTAATTAATCAAACAGTTCTTAATAAGCTCTTAATTCACTACTCAAGCTAGAATTCACTTAGTTAAGCTCTCAAAAGCTTAACTAAGCTTATTGTCACTTAATTCCACTTTATAAATTACCACAGCTTATTAAGGAAGGGAAGCCAGTAATGGAAGGGCTTCCAGGACCATACCAGCTTATCATTTTGATAAGCTGGAGCTTGTTGATAGCTTAAAAGAGCATTTGATAAGCCTTGTTTGTGCAAAGGCAATTGTAAGTTTCCTATTTACATTTTCTAGCTTATTTTTGTTAGTTTAGCTTACATATGCTTATTGAAGTTGTCTTATGCTCATAATGCTTAATAATTAGTATTAAATCTTAGTTTTCTATATTTTGTCTTAAAATTAGTGAAAAAACCAAAAATATTAGCATAGTGTTATAGCTTATTATTTTAGCTTAAGTGTTTGCTTAAATCTGTTCATTAGGATTGTTAAAGGCTTATTAATATCTGGTATTTGATATTTGTTCATTAAATCTCATTTTTTATAAGCTAAGTATGGATTTGAGGAAAATAAAGGAGTGTTTGGGTCAAGCAATACTAATTCAAAGTTAGTATTGTTTAAGGCCATTTGATCCTTTAGTTTCATTTTAAATCTCATATCTAGGTTTATAAGAGTAGGTTTAATAAGTTTAAATAGGCTTAATCTAGTTTTCTTTAAGTTTGTGAGTTACTAGTTTAAATCTGCTAGTTTTAATCAGTTCCTTTATAATTTTAGGCTAAAGTCTGTTCTAGTTGTTAGTTTTAATTAGCTTGCTCTTAGATAGGTGTTTTAAAGGTGTAGTAACTTAGTCCTTTGGTCTACAATTGATAAATTTAGAATTTGGTAATTTCATTGCAAACTGCATCAGTAGCTTAAAAAGACAAAAGTCCTTTTTCAATCTAAAATTTTAGCAAGTTAAAATAGTTTTTAGCTTTTTAAATTTTGGAAACTAGTAGATTTTAGGTCATAGTTAAATCTGTTTTATCTTATTTAGCAAAATCTATCTTAATTGATCATCTGTTTTAGCTTTGAAAATTGCATTTTGTCTTTTGAAACACCAAAAATAAACTCAGCATGCTAAGTGTAATAAGCTGTTTTCAAATAGCTTTTTCTTTGTCCATTAGCTTTTCAAATTAGTTTTTAAGACCTGTTTCAAGTAGCTTTTTGGCCATTGTTTAAGTAGGTGTAGGGTTTATAACCATAAGGATCCATTTGCTTATTTGGAATTAAGCTTAAAAGTGCCCTTAAGGCCTGTTTAGTTAACAGTTGAATCAAAGTGCTTATTTGAGATTTTTAGCTTATTGCATTAAGTTTTTGTTTAGTTTCTGTCTTAATTAGCTTATTATGTTAATATTAAGTTGTTTGTAGCTTATTAGTTCCAGGATTTAGCTTATTTTGTCTTTTCTTAAAAAACCAAAAACATCAAAAACAACATAAGTAACTTTTTCATTTAACCTTTTCAGTGCTTATTTGAATTTCAAAATGCTTTTTGTTTATTGTTTCATGTAGCTTATAGGCCAGGCTTTAAGTAGGTATAAGTTAGATTATCATAAGGTTCCATTAGCATCTCTTTAAATAAGCTCAAAGTTTGCTATATGTCCGCAGTTTAGTATAAGTGCTTATTTGATTTTTCTGCTTATGGCTTATCCAATTAGCTTATTTCTAGTCTATTCTAGCTTATTAGGTTAGAAGTTAGTTGCTTATAGCTTATTAAGTCTTAGTTTTAGCTTATCTTAGTTTTGAGCTTATTAAGTTTTCAAAAAAGTAGAAAAAATGGTTAGGTGTTTTCTGACTTAATTTTAAGCTATTAACTAGATTATTAGTGACTTTTAGAAAAGTTATTTTCAGAAAAATAGCTTATTATAAGCTGTTTTACAACTTTGCTTTTTAGGTTTTTGCAAAAACAGGGGAAACCAAGGAAGTCGGGGGTGGGCAAGACTCGAACCCCCGACCTCAACCTAGTCTCACCGTTTTATAAGCCTCAACACACACACCCCTCACCAACGTGCCCTTGGGACTTGTACATCCAGGTTTGCACAATCAAACCTTTTAACCCTTTTTTAGCTTTATATATAATAAGCACATTGAGTGCTTATTTGAATTTTCCCGGCTTATTTAGTTTAGCTATTTAGGATTTCTCATTTTTCCTACATCCTGTTTATCATAAAATATTTTTAGAAATTTTTTAGGATTTTTAGCTTAAAGTTTTATATATTTTGTGAATTAATTTAGTTAAAAACTTAAAAAAATCATAAAAAATAGAAAAATAATCAAAATATTAATTTCCTTTTTTATAAAATTTTCTTTTATCATATTCTAGGCTTAGGATGAAATTTACTTCCGTAGGGTTAATATTTTGAAAGTTCACTTTTTAAAGAACGGGATTCGATCCCCGTTCTCGTTTTCTTCGTTTTTAAACTTAAATCACTCTCGGTTTAGAATTTCCGTAGCTTTTTACTTTTAGATAGTCATTTAGGATTAGAAAAAGTTTAGTAAAGCATTTAGGGATTAATTTTAGTATTCTTGCTTATTTGTAGCGTTTTCTTTAATTGCCGTTATTTGTTGCTTAGTCGTTAATTTTTCTTGCTTGTTTAAATTGTTTTTAATTATAGATTTAGAAAATTAATCCAAAAAGTTTGAACCAATTTATTTCATTGTCCAAATAACAAAAAAGGTCTCAATTTCATAAGTCTTTGGGTAAACGACCCGGTAATCACTTACCGGTTAAACGTGTAGTATTTTTGTGTAGATTTTTACTTTAAATCTTTGTCTGCAAGGATTTTTAGTAATTTTCTTTATACTTTGGATATTATTACGTATATATACTTGGGTCGTATCAAGTTTTTGGCGCCGTTGCCGGGGATTTGTGATTAAGATTCCTTCGTTTGCATTTGTCGATCGTGGTTTGAAGAACCTTTCGTCTTCGAAACTTACGCTTTTGAGGAAATCAAAAATACAAAAAAAATTAATTAAATTTATAAAAAGTAAAAAAATATTTTTCTTTTCTTTTTAGTATAAGTAGAAGATTAATAAATAACAAAAATACAAAAATATTTGCTCTTCCGGATTTTTCGATTTTTCTTGTGAATTTATGAATATAAGAAATAAAAATTTTACCAAGTTGGTAAAAGAACACCAACATATAACACTTTCAACTGTAGTATTATCTATTAATAAGTTCCTGAACTTAAGATTCAAATTTTTTTTATCGTCTTGTGTCACTTACGAAAAATGCGCACCTCTTTTGTAAAATTTATTTTACTTAAGAGAGTTACCCTAAGTCTGTTGATTATTCGGTAAACAAAAATATTTTCTTTTCTCATTTCTTTTATCATTTTTGTTTTCTTAGTGCATGCGCACTAGAAATTCTAATTTTCCAAATAATTCAAACATAACCATTTCGAGACGTCTAAATAAAGGACGTGCTCCAAACATAGTCGAACCCGAGCTTCGTACTATCGTTGAAGTTGCACCAATGGCGGAACGTACAATGGAAGAGCTACTCCGTTCACCCACGGAAGGGTATGGAGAACCTATCGTGTTACCGAAAATTAATGCAGATTATTTTGAGATTAAAACGAATTTGTTACAATTGATTCAAGCTAACCCGTTTCACGGTTATGAGAGGGAAAATCCCCACGCTCATATCAATAGTTTCAAAAGGATTACCTAGACTTTACGATTTAGGGACATACCGAATGATGTTATTAAGTTAATGATGTTTCCATATTCGCTCGAGGGGAATGCGAGATTGTGGTACGAGAAAGAACCACCTAATTCAATCTTGACTTGGGAGGATCTCGTAACCAAATTTGTGAATCAATTTTTCCCTCCTTCAAAAACCACTCACTTAAAGAATGAAATTTCTCGTTTTACACAAAAATTCGAGGAAAATTTTAGTGAAGCATGGGAACGATTTAAGGAAATGCTTAGAGCATGTCCCCACCACGGATTTATGGAGTTAACTCAAGTTGATATCTTCTATAATGGTTTAAACGAGAATGATCAAGACTCCTTAAATGCCGCGGCGAGTGGAAATCTTTTGAGTAAGACGACTAGAGAGGCTTTGAACATAATTGAGAATAAATCAAAAGTTCGTTATTCACGTAATAAATCGAATGTTTCTAGGATGAATACGACTTCTAGGGAAAGTGTTAGTAAAACAGATGAGAGAATTGATAAGCTTGCGGACAAACTTTCGACCATAGTTTAGATTGTTTCTAAAAAAGTTGTCACTCCCGCTCCAGTTAAAGCGGTTGAGGAATTATGTGTAACTTGTAGTGGGCCTCATGCTTGGTACAATTGTCCTAATACCGATAACAATCAATCTAGTGTTTGTGCGGCAACGGGTTCTTACAATCAAGTTAACCCTCCAAATCGTGTTAGTAACCAAATGACACCACCTGGTTTTGCTCCGGTGCAAAACAATGGTCAAAAGAGGTATAATCAAAATCAAGGTCAAGGGAATAATTTTAATCGGGGAAATAATTTTCATGGAAATCAAGGTTTTCAAGCTCAAAACAATCATGCTCCAAATTTTCAAAATCAACCTTTTCAAGTTCTAATAATCATGTTCAACAAGAGTTTTCAAATGAGTTTTCATGTTATAAGAGAACTAAAGATCAAATAATGAGAAACATGCAAAATCAAATCAATTCTTTGAAAGGAGAAGTTAAGAATGAAATTCAAAACACAATGAAGACTCAACAAGCCGTCTTGATGAATCAACAAAATGTTTTTCAAACTAACTTACAAAATATGTTAAGTGGATTCTTTCAAAACCAAGCCTTAACTTCGGGTACTCTTCCGAGTAATACCATTCCAAACCCGAAGGGTGAGATGAAAGCGATCACTACTCGAAGTGGTGTTGCTTATGAGGGACCCTCGATTCCTACTAATCCTTCTCCTAAAAAAGTAGTAGAACAAGAAACCGAGGAGACAATGGATAAAGAGCAAACAAATTTCTAAGGAAGTACCACTCACATCCCACCTCCGGTTAACCACATTCCAATTCTTGAACCCGATGTTCCAAAGACTTTACCTAAGCCGAATATTCCATATCCTTCATGACGTAATGATCAAAAATTCCGTGACAAAGCTTCTTATCAAAAAGAGAAGATTTTTCAAATGTTCCAAGATTTACGCTTTGACATTAGTTTCGCTGATGCTTTGTTTTTTATGCCAAGATTTGCCCCTACGATTAGGAATTTGCTCATGAATAAGGAAAAGTTGCCTGAATTAGCTAAGATACCATTGAACGAGAATTGCTCGGCAATGCTCCTCAAGAAGCTTCCTGAAATGCTTGGAGATCCCGGAAAATTTCTTATTCCATGTAATTTCCCAGGAATAAATATATGTCACGCCTTGGCCGATCTTGGAGCGAGCATAAATATTATGCCCCTTTCTATTTGGAAAAAGTTATCCTTACCCAAACTTACCCCCACTCGGATAACTCTTGAGTTAGCGGATCGATCCATAACTCATCCTAAAGGACTCGCCGAAGACGTTTATGTCAAAGTGGGAAAGTTCCACTTTCCTACCGACTTTGTTGTTGTAGATTTTGAAGCCGATCCTCGAGTACCTCTCATACTTGGGAGATCCTTTTTGAGGACCGGTCGTGCCTTAATTGATGTTTATGGAGAAGAAATAACCCTTCGAGTTGATAACGAAGCCATCACTTTTAATCTAGATCAAACTACAATATACTCCTCTACAAATGATAAGTAGGTAAACCGAATTGACATCATTGATGAGGTTTGTGAGGAGTATGCTCCGGAATTGTTAGGATTTTCTAATAAATCTTCGGGTGGCAATCCCACCCCGACGTCTGAGCCTCTTACTTCTGAATTCATCTTAGAAGAGATCGAAGCTTATCTCAAGGATGATTCGATTTCACCGGAAATTGATCATGCCGATTGCGATCCGGAGGGAGATATTTGCTTAATTGAAAAATTATTAAATAATGACCCGTTTCAACTCCCTCCGATGGACCTAAAGCAAGGAGAAATAATCAAGGCGAAATCCTCAATGGAAGAACCTCCGGAATTAGAGTTAAAAGATTTACCATCTCATTTGGAATATGCTTACTTAGAAGAAAACGACAAGTTACCAGTGATTATTGCAAAAGGTTTAAAAGATGATGAAAAAGAAGCTCTCTTAAAAGTGCTTAAATCACATAAACGGGCCATTGCTTGGAAAATCACCGACATCAAGGGTATCGACCCTCGTTTTTGTACACACAAAATCTTGATGGAGGATGATTACAAACCCACGGTTCAAAGTCAAAGACGGGTTAACCCAAAAATTCACGAGGTAATCAAAAAGGAGGTCCTAAAACTTCTTTATGCCAGAATAATTTACCGGATCTCCGACAGCCCATGGGTTAGTCTAATGCATTGTGTTCCAAAGAAAGGTGGAATAACCATTGTTGCTAATGAAGAGAATGAATTAATTCCGACATGTATAGTTACCGGGTGGAGAGTTTGTATCGACTATAGAAAATTAAATGAAGCGACTCGAAAAGATCATTTTCCATTGCCGTTTATGGATCAAATGTTAGAAAGATTAGCCAGAAATGAGTTTTATCGTAATCAGTACTCTTTAATTAATAAAAGTATGTTTTCATTTTAATGTTCAATTTATGTTTTATAAGCAAATTGGTTTAATAAGCTCTTAATTAATCAAACAGTTCTTAATAAGCTTTTAATTCACCACTCAAGCTAGTATTCACTTAGTTAAGCTCTCAAAAGCTTAACTAAGCTTATTGACACTTAATTCCACCTCAAAATTACCATAGCTTATTAAGGAAGGGAAGCCAGTAATAGAAGGGCTTCCAGGACCTCACCAGCTTATCCTAGGACAAGCTGGAGCTTGTTGATAGCTCAAAAGAGCATTTATAAGCCTTGTTTTGTGCAAAGGCAGTTGTAAGTTCTCTCTTCACATTTAGTAGCTTAAAATTGCATTTCAGCTTATAATTGCTTATTCTGCTTATTTATCTGCTTATTTTTGTTAGTTTAGCTTACTTATGCTTATTGTAGTTGTCTTATGCTCATAATGCTTAATAATTAGTATTAAATCTTAGTTTTCTATATTCTGTCTTAAAATCAGTGAAAAAACCAAAAATATTAGCATAGTGTTATAGCTTATTATTTTAGCTTAAGTGTTTGCTTAAATCTGTTCATTAGGATTGTTAAAGGCTTATTAATATCTGGTATTTGATATTTGTTCATTAAATCTCATTTTTTATAAGCTAAGTATGGATTTGAGGAAAATAAAGGAGTGTTTGGGTCAAGCAGTACTAATTCAAAGTTAGTACTGTTTAAGGCCATTTGATCCTTTAGTTTCATTTTAAATCTCATATCTAGGTTTATAAGAGTAGGTTTAATAAGTTTAAATAGGCTTAATCTAGTTTTCTTTAAGTTTGTGAGTTACTAGTTTAAATCTGCTAGTTTTAATCAGTTCCTTTATAATTTTAGGCTAAAGTCTGTTCTAGTTGTTAGTTTTAATTAGCTTGCTCTTAGATAGGTGTTTTAAAGGTGTAGTAACTTAGTCCTTTGGTCTGCAATTGATAAATTTAGAATTTGGTCATTTCATTGCAAACTGCATCAGTAGCTTAAAAAGACAAAAGTCCTTTTTCAATCTAAAATTTCAGCAAGTTAAAATAGTTTTTAGCTTTTTAAATTTTGGACACTAGTAGATTTTAGGTCATAGTTAAATCTGTTTTAGCTTATTTAGCAAAATCTAGCTTAATTGATCATCTGTTTTAGCTTTGAAAATTGCATTTTGTCTTTTGAAACACCAAAAATAAACTCAGCATACTAAGTGTAATAAGCTGTTTTCAAATAGCTTTTTCTTTGTCCATTAGCTTTTCAAAATAGTTTTTAAGACCTGTTTCAAGTAGCTTTTTGGCCATTGTTTAAGTAGGTGTAGGGCTTATAACCATAAGGATCCATTTGCTTATTTGGAATTAAGCTCAAAAGTGCCCTTAAGGCCTGTTTGGTTATCAGTTTTATCAAAGTGCTTATTCATGATTTTTAGCTTATTGCATTAAGTTTTTGTTTAGTTTTTGTCTTAACTAGCTTTTTAGGTTAACTGGTTCTCTATAACCTCGCTCATTGATACCAATCTGTAACACCCTCAAATCTGAGTATGCAACGGAATGTTGAATATCCGAAGGCGTTACATTATGGATCTAATTGCACATGATTCAAGAGAAGGACTACTAAACGTGGTCGTTTGAAAAGATACATTGGATTAACAAATACTTGTTGTTAATAAGCATCACGGGCTTCAAATGTTCAACCCAAAATAGATTAAAGATTCAGGTTTATAAACAATTGTCCCCCCAAAGTGTATAAGACCCCCAAATCTTTAAGTGTTGACTCTCTCATTTAATTGACTCCACAATGTTGCGCACCTCGTGTCTTATTGACCTGAAAAAACATGCTTAAAACGTCAAACATAAAGTTTGGGTGAACTTCATAGGTTTAGGTAATAATCCAATTGTAGGATCGCGAAGATTGCCAAGTGTTTGATTAAGCCAAAAGATGCAAATATAACAAAAGTAATTACATTTCCTTAGCTCATGACACCGAAGGCACGTCGGTTTTATGAATGCAATTATAAATTGCCAACTTGGTCTTAGTCAGTGAATGATGTGCCTAACTGCAACATTTCCAAATTCGACTATGAGTATGCGTCGTTCCCTGTGTTGAGCTAATTCTACCCGATACGGGATTGTCAATCCCTAATAGATCTTTCATAACATTCGCCGCCGCTCAATGTAATCCCAACCACATCTATGCAATTAACAGTTCACGAATCAGGGACGCATAGTGGTTTTGGTAACTTAGGCTAACACGTTAATCATGGCTAAACTTGTACACTTGCGTCCAGTTGTAATAAAGATTGTCTCACCCTAAGGATGTAAATCAATTTAATAATTGTAAAGCATGGGCTAATGACCCTAACCTTACGACGCGTTAGTTCTCTGAATGATAAAAGTTGCCATGTAAGAAGTGGATCACACCGTTTATATTACCTAAGTAAGTACGGTCAAAAAGTCCTTAGTTTACATCATTTAAACTAAAGACTCATTGTATAAACCTAAATTACACACAATTTTAAGTTTTATATATATATTACCGTTTTCACTTGTGCCGGTGACACACACAAGATCATTGTATTTATTTAGTTTCGATGGTTCTCGAGGAAACGTGAAAATCATTATTAATAACTATACTTTATTTATTAATTTGTGTTAATTGTTCGACGTATTGAAAACTATCTAACATTGTTCGACCGACGTATAAATGTTTTAATTATTTCACCTTGGCTCTAAGCTACCCTTAAGTTTCTAGTTGTTACATTTTCAGTCCCTAGGTTTATAAATATATATACATTTATATTTTAAACCTTTTAGTTTCGGAAATGACACAATTAGTCCCTACAAGTTTATAAAGATAGTTTTTAGGTTTCGCGCCTTTCATCTTAGTTTCAGACTATTTCAAAAAATGGTCCCTGGTAGTTGTTTGAAATTTGGGAAATTAAAAAACTCTATCCTTTAAGTTTCGGTATTCTACGGTTTTAGTCCCCCGACTGTGTAAAGTCATTTCCAACCAATTAAATCACGACAGTGGCATTTCGGCATCATTTAGTTCAAATAAGCCAACAAATCGTTTCGGTTATAAATAAGCATATTTGAGCTTATTTCGGACTTAACGGCGCCATTATATTGGGTCCCGTTAAGGTCCGTTAGGTTTCTAAGGTGCCGTTATTGTAGTTTTTATATGTCCAACAGACTTCAATAAGTTCATATGGGCTTGGGTTAAGTTATTATAAGCTCGTCGAGCTTTTGTAGCTATATTTAAGCGGCTTATTGGGCTTTCGGCCTCAATAGCTTAACCCGGATAGAAGTTAAATGGTTTCTTAGGCATTTTAGCTTATTTCTCATTTGTTTCAACTTAGCTTTTTCTGTCTCGTGTTTAGCTTATTTAAAATAAGCTTAGATTTTGGTTTGGGCCGGTTTGGCGGTTTGAGGACCGATTAAGGGATTTAGGGTTTTAGACTTTCTCCTAATGGCTTTTCCAACTGTATTTCTAGCCAGAATTAACTGTTTCATTTCAGATTATTCCAAAATAAAGATGAAATAAGCTATTTAGAACCTTTGTTGGGCCGGTCTTGGGCCCGTTAAGGCTCGGTAAGGTTTTTAAAAGGTTTAGTGGGGTCCATTAGGGTCCGTTAAGTATATTTAAGTCAAATAAGCACTTGGAAGGTCGGTGTGCTTATTTAGCTTATCCGATACAGCTAATATAAGCACACGGTTGGGCCCTATTGGGATCGATAGAACTCGGTTAAAGGCTTTAGAAGTTCAGGACTTAATTCTTTTGGGTACTGTTAGCATTACTAGGCCTTATTTATGAAGCAATATAAGCTTTTATATCACAAAATAAGCTGTCTTAGCTTATCGAGAGCGCTTATCGCAGGTGTGGGTCGGTATATGGCTAGTAAGTCCCATTTAAGGTTTTGTTTGGTTTCAAATGTTAAATCAACCGGCCAATGGTTGATTTGATAAGTATTTCTAGCTCGTATATAATTTCGTAAGTGCTTAGTAATTTAAGCCGTGGTTATCACGAGACTTCATTGGGCTTCGGTTGGGCATCTTTAAGTGGACGGATGTGTTCTTAAACCGAAAGTTAGCCCTCCCTCGCTTAATCAACTTGATTCTTAGGGCTCGAACTTATGTTTAAGGCTAGCAACGATTACTACTTACTTGCATTCCATTACTATACGCGGTTTAAGGTTGTTCCAAAGCAAAGCTCTTCGTTACAATGAAAGTTTACGTATAGTTTTGTGTTTTCACTTTCTACAAAGAGTTTATAACTACTTTCGTTTACTACGTTTCTTTTTAATCATGGCAACACAGGCGAGACATCATTTGCTAAACCCTAAGTGTGCGAACCATGCATGGGCTAAACCGGGCGTGTTCATGTACATATGTTTGTTACTAGTGGATTATGACGCGACTTACATGTTACTATAAGAGATATGACGAAAAGGAAATGATACAAGGGACCTAGGTTTAAGACTTACACGGTCCTAGCTTTAGTTCTGGTGGTCGCGTGTTGGGACGTCTGGAACCGACACTTAGTACACCCCCAAATAACGTGTTCTCAATCCTCAAGCTCCAAAGATTGTAAACCCAAACTCCTCATATTTTGTCTTTCTCTTAGGGTCCTTTATCACTCGATCTTAAGGACTCCCTTGAGTTCTTAGGGCAAAATTTGGTCGTGTAGGGTTCGGTTAAATGTATACCGGTTGCAATAGGAGAAAAGAGTGTATGTGTTTATTGTTTGAGTGAGTGAGAGTTGTAAGAGTGTTAAATGGTGAGACTATGTGAGTATTTATAGGCAAGGTTGTTAGTTACCCTCCTCCTAGTCCTAAATCAACCAAACCGTGCCCTAGGGGGCGGTTTTAAGAAGATCCTAGTTAATCTCACATGGTTTTGAGTTAAACCACCTAGTACAAGTATTAATGAGAAGGTTTGTACAAGATCATTGCTTAGCTAGCAAAATCTTATGGGTTTGAGTGTTTGTGAGATTTAACCGCGACATCAAGGGGGTAAAGAGAAGCAATAGGGTAATTCACATTGTGTAATAGATCATTAGGGAACCATTAGGACAAGCCTTAATGAGCTAGGTGAGGTACTTGTACTTATTAAGATCATTAGGGGACTTTTGCTAGTAAGACAATCACCAAGGACGATTTTCATGCAAGTTCTTGCCCAATTTCGGGTTCCAAGTGATATAAACACAAGACTTGATTAAGTTTTGTGTTTAGGCTTTTAAATTGGGTATTGGTTTGAGTCTAGGTAAGTCTAGGTATTTCCGGGGTGCGTCTAAACGTATTTTATCGCGAAACGTAACCCTTTTACGCGACCAATAAAAATAAAATACGCGAAGTACATAATTATTCTCCAAACAATTATTTCTTACTTGGTTGATGTAAACCTTAATTTATTTGGTGACCCTTTATATTTATTGGTTATTCCTAGTCTCCGCGGTTTAGCTTAAAAGTAAATATTAAAAGTAAACACGTATCGGCCTAAATTAAATAGTGATCATTAATATAGTCGTACAATGACACGAAAATGAGAAATGTTACAAGATAAACCGACTCCCTAATTGATTAGCAAATTAATATTCTTTATCATTCAACATAATGACAATTACAATCCTAATGGTCTATTTATAATAGACTTATCTTGTTGACTAAGATTACATAATAAAGAAAACTACTAAATAGTTGACCAAGAAAATATAATAAAGGAAACTAGTAAATATTAATAAGAAACTATTAAATAGGTTCTTATCAATTAATACTTATTTCATATCTATTCCAAAATTATAAGGAAATCAAAAAGTTGGTTTTCATCAAAATCTTGATGAGCCATGTGTATATCAAAAGGCTTTTGGGAGTAACGTTATTTTCCTAATCTTATATGTTGATGACATAATATTAATGGGAAATCATATACCAAGTCTTAAAGAAGTTAAGGACTATCTTGGTAAGTGTTTTTTCTATGAAAGATTTAGAAGAAGCGGCGTTTATTCTTGGAATAAAAATCTATAGAGATAGATCAAGGCGGTTGATTAGATTAAGTCAAAATGCTTATCTTGACAAAATCCTTAAGAGATATAGAATGGATAATTCAAAACGTGGTTCCATTCCAATGCAAGTTGATCTTCATTTAAATAAATATCAATGTGCTGCAACATCTGCAGAGATGAAGCGTATGCAAAATGTTCCTTATGCTTTAGTTGTAAGATCCATTATGTATGCTGTGAGGTGCACAAGACCTGATTGTGGCGTTCATGCAAAACATCACAAGCCGATTTCAACAGAATCCTGGTGAAGCTCACTGGACTGCTGTGAAAAATATTCTTAAGTATTTAAGAAATATTAAAGACACATTTTTGGTGTATGGTGGTAATCTTGAAGCAGAACTCCAAGTTAAATGTTATTGTGATGTTGGATTCGAGACCGATAGAGATGAAACGAAATCTCAAACTGGGTATGTCTTCATTTTGAATGGGGGCGCAGTTGTATGGAAAAGCTCCAAACAAAGTACTACTGCACAACATGCCACAGAAGCTGAATATATAGTTGCTTCTGAAGCTGCAAAAGAAGCTGTTTGGATAAGAAAGTTTATTGATAAACTTGGCGTAGTTCCTTCAAATGACTATCCGATAAAGATGAATTGTAACAATTCTACTGCAATTATCATTGCCAAAGAATCAGGAATTCAGAAAGGCGCCAGACACTTTCAAAGAAAATATCATTATATTCGTGAGTGCATTAAAACTGGCAAAATTGATATTGTTAAAGTTCATACAGATGAAAATCTAGCTAATCCGTTTACGAAAGCCTTAGCCGGTCCTAAGCTTACTCGACATGCTAGAAGCATGGGTCTTGGTCCTACTAGTAGTGTCATGTAATCTGTATTTTAGTATTTGGATAAAAGATATTGTTAAACAATGTTATTTTATGAATTGAAGTATTTGATATGATTCGTTTTCATTATAATTATTGGTCCTATTTTTGCATGTTTAATCCATGAATAAAATGTTATTATAAATAGTCTATGTCGATTAATTATATGGAAATATAATTGAATTAAGACATATTTGAGTGTTTGGTTATATTCGTAGAATATTTAAAGAACGGTTCTTCATCTCACACGATATTCAATAGATTTGCATGTCGGACTTCTCCAACGCAAGTCACTCACTTTATGGATCGTCGTCATCAAGTGAAACTTGTAAATGATTTACGTTACTAAATCCTTAGACTTGAGATGCAAGTTAGTTTTATGTATGTGGATGGTACTTTTTGATATACTTCTAAAACTACCCGTAACAAGGTAGCCATAAAGACTATATTCATAAGTATTCAAAAATATATAAGACACTTTTAGTCAAGATAGAATTTGTTTATTCAACAGGATTGAAATAATAATGCTACTGGGCCCCTCGCTTAATTAATCAGATGTGTGTCTGGGAAGACCCAATGGTAATCTGAATTTGTCCCGATTAGATTGGTAATCTTGATTTATTTATGAAACGCGAGAAACAAAATTATTTAAATAGAATGACTATGATCCATATCTATTTTAGCATGGCATTTGAGAAACAAAGGGATTGTAAATGAATAATCATTTAAATGTATATTGGGAAACTACACTCGAGACTATCCGGGAGCATTGGCGTGTTGCTAGATGCTAACCAATGTTATTATATTATATTATGTTACATGTCTAAGTGGGAGCTGAAAGAATGTACACGTAAATAATATATGTCCGGAATGCGAGTCGGGCCTTTGGAGACGCACACGATAGCGTTTGGATTCAATAAATATAATTAATTAATTTATATTAATTGTGTAAATAATAAGATAATGGCCGTTAATTAATTAGTTACTTAACGGAATTTATTTAACGGTCGTTAAATGTTAACATAAAGGACTTAATGTTAAATAATGAGAAAAGAAAAGTTTTGGCTTGGGTTGTGGGCTTGTGTTTGGGGCCGGTTATACCTCAACAAGAGGAGGTGGGAATTTGTTTCCTTATAACAAATTCCTTATGCCTATATAAATAAATCAAGGCTCATTGTTTTGATATATCTTTTGATGAAACCCTAAAAGTAAAACTTCTTTTCTCTTCCCCTTCTCTCTTGTTGAGTCAATCGGCTACACCCAACCAAGTGGGAAAACCGATTTGATTAATCAACTTAAAGTAAGTTGTTTTGCTTATTGTTTATAAAAGAACTAGCATTCTAATTGAATCGCTAACAAACGTGTGTACGAATCCAAAGAGAGATCATACTTTGATCTTATATTGTTCTTAATTTATTAATTCAAGATTTGCTACAAGGTACGCTTTTCTTTTATTATTATTATGTTAATTTATATGACTATGTGAATGATTTTACGTGCTAGTCTTCCGCTGCGTGTTCGTATTTATTAATAGTTAATATGATCTTAATATCTACTAATTCCAACAGTAAGTGGGTAAAGTCTCTATGAGCTAGGGTTCATATGACATACACCATGTTGTCATCTAGATGAATTATAATTAATAAACAGGATGATTTATGCGGATACGTTTAATTGTGATAGAATTCTTCGTATCTAGGTCTTAGGAAGAAGTACCGCCTAAGTCTTAAGAATGATATGCCGTCTCGAGATAAGTAATCATTGCACTAAATAAACAAACCAACATTCTGATTGGATTAATAATGGTTAATACAATTTTTTTATATTTGGCTAGACCGCTTTTTTATCTTCTGTTAATTTGCTTGCGTGTGTTTTAGTGCCTTAAGTTGATTTTAGTCACCAAAAAACCCATGCCAGTCTCTCAGGCTGAACCCCCCCTCATCCGTTAGATTTAGGATTAACATAGGTTTAGCATATGTTTAACATAGATTAGAATTAACTTAGTTTAGATAACCAAAATATTAATAAATTGAAAGATTATTTCTCGCTCTTAGTGATTGACACCCTACTTACCACGAAACTACCACTGATCGGGTACACTGCCCGTTAAAGTGTTGTTTTTTGTTAAGTCGGCAAAATATAAATTTAAAACTTGAAATCATAAAATTACAACCACACAACGACACAATCAAGTTTTTGGCACCGTTGCCGGGGAGTGAAAATTTAATCTTGATTTTTATTTGATATTTTGGTTTTTAACATTAGATTAGATCTAACCCTTAGAGCATATTTGGTAGGGGGAGTTGAACTAAAAGAAATGGAAATAAGACCATTTCCATTGTTCGGTATGGATTAGAAATGGAAATGGAAATTGTTTGTAATTCTCGAGATGTGGATCCTTTGTATTTTTATTTCCACTAACTTTCAGCTAGAATTTGAATTCTCAATGTCACGTGCTTGTCACACATTTTCACAAAACATAAATCTTTGCCTCTATGACGAATTTTGTCGATCTTCTTCTCCTTTTCTGATGAGCCTCTCCGACGAACCTTCATCTTGTTACTTTTGTTCCTCATCACATCAATAGAATTGAATCCTTATCCTCTTCATCACTGTTCATGTCTGTTTTTTGTTTGTAGCTCAATTTTCTGAAGCATGAACATAATGTTGTTGCTCATAACTTAATTGTATCATTTAAGTTATAGTTATTCTTGTATAATGATTGAGATAAGTTCTTAGAAGTTAAACTATTTTTTTGCTTGCCACAAACATTTTCTCATGCAGACAAAAAATAGTTGTTTGTAAAAATGATGCACACAAAAGATAGGTATTTCTAGCTTTTGTTTCGACTGATGTGCATATCGTTTCCATTCTTTTTATGTTACAGTTGACGTAATAGTCATCTAGATTCAAGTATACATAGAGTGGAAAATAGGTAAAGAGATATATATTTCATAATACATGGGTTGTTGCAATTTGATTTGCTATAAAATGAAGTACGCAGCACCAACAAGATGACGCAAACAATACGCAAGATGACTAGTGATCAAGAAGACAACAACGAAACGTGTTTCGAGTTTGACAGTGCTAGTGTCTAAAAAGAGTGAACATGTTTCGAGTTTGATAACTAGAATGGTTCAGTAAATATACAATATCAATATCAGTTGTGTATATATAACACGAGAGCGGCTAGTAGATTGTATGTTACATGGGTATTTATAAATTTGTTTATGTTAATTTTAAACAAGAAAATTTGATTTTAATTAATTCTCTATGATCAATTCTTTGTATTTACCAAACAACGGAAATTTACTCAAATTCTCCACCAATTCCATTTCTTTAAATTTCTATTCTATGCTCTATTTCATTTCTTTTAAATTCTCTCTACCAAACATGCCCTTAGGATTAGTGTAGTTTAGATTAGTGTATAATTTTGTAAATTATGTATATTTTTCTTTAATTTTTTGCTTGTATATTTGCTTAGTTTAATTGTTTGTGTGTTTAACAGTTTTTTCAAATACACTGTTTTGGTCGATAAGCCGATACGGCGTATCCACTTCCATTGGATACGGCGTATCCAACCTTCTTATCCAATACAACGTATTCGTTCAAAAGATTAATACGGCGTATTTAGTTTCATTGAATACGACGTATTGATTATCTGACACAGTAACAGATCTGGTTTTTCGCATTCAATTTTCGTATATCTGTGTTTTCTTTCTCTTGAGCCCATCCTACTGATTGTTTATCCCTTGTTTCAGGTAGTGCATGACAAGAAGTTTAATTAAGGAACTATTTACACCTTTCAAGGAACTAGAACGAGAATTTTGATCATCTAAGAAACACTTCAAGACACTAAGTCTTGACGAATCGAGATCACCTGATTTTGATCTATTTTTTGACCAAGAAGAATATTCGGAAGAAGAAGTTACGAAAACAATGACGGAAACTATGAAGCAATACATAAGCAAAACTTGAGCCGACTATGGATTTGGAGTTGCTAGGCCTAAAATCGAGGACAAGGATAATTTTAAACTAAAATGCCAATTTCTCAAGGAATTACGTAGCAACACTTTCAGCGGTTCGGATCATGAAGATGCGAACGAACATATTAAGAAAGTTCTTGAGATAGTCGATTTATTCCACATCCCTAATATAACTATAGACCAAGTGATGCTTAGAGCCTTCCCCATGTCCCTAACTGGAGCCGTAAGTCGTTGTCTAAGAAATAAACCATCTGGTTCAATCATAACTTGGGAAGATCTTAAGGCAAAGTTTCTAAGCAAATATTGCCCACCTGCTCATACTGCAAAGAAAATGGAAGAGATCAACAACTTTTAGCAAGAACCGGATGAAAACCTCTATCAAGGTTAGGAGCGATTTAAAGAACTCTTGATCAAGTGTCCTCAAAACTATTTGATAGAGATGCAAGAGGTAGTCTTGTTCTATAATTGATTAGATGTTCCAACTAGACAAATTCTTGATTCAAGAGGAGCCATACCATCAAAGACTTTTGCTAATGAGAAAGTAGTCATCCAAGAAATGACTGAATACTCTTAAAAATGGCACAATGGAACATCTAGGACCAGAAGTACTGAAACTTCTGACAGATTAGCAGCCATACAAGCACAAATCAACAATCTTGGAAGAGAAATCAAGAAAGTGAATGAAAAAGTTTATGCTGCTCAAGTAGAATGTGAACAATGTAAAGGTCCCCATTACACCAAAGATTGCCCACTCAAGGAAGAAGGGAAAACCCTCGAGGAAGCTTACTACACTCAATTTGGTACACCTTTTCAAGGAGGGGGATATAGAGCAACTGCTCCGGGATTCTACCAAATGAACAATACAAACCCTTCGTACCAAAAACGAAGGCAATCTATGAAAGAAACCCTAAGCAAATTTATGGGAGAATCGACAAAAAGACATGAGGAGAATTCCAATTTGATCAAAGATATCTGAGCTTCAACGAATGCTACCATAAGGAACCAAGGAGCATAAATTAAAACTTTGAAGATCCAAATCGGGCAAATGAGCAAGGTACTACATGAAAGAGGATTTGGAAGTTTATCGATCTTTACTGAAACTAACCCGAGAGACCATGTCAAGTCGATCTCGACTACTATTGAAGCTGATGCAAGCTCGATATGCCGTATTAGATCACACCAATATGCCGTATCCACTGGACAGAACAATACACTGATGTACGAGACAAGACAAACGGCAATCCCATTTCCAAGTCATTTGAATGATTGCTACTGTGAAGAAAAGAAGGGATCATATAGACTGCAATTTTTAGAAGCTTACTCATATGGAGCTTTACATATCGATAAATCCATACCCCGAAAGGAGAAAGACCCAGGGAGTTTCACTTTACCTTGCTATATTAATAATGTTTACTTTGATAATGCCCTTGCTGACTTAGGAGCTAGCGTAAGTGTCATGCCTCTCTCGACCTACCTTAACTTAGGTTTAGGCAAATTAGCTCACACTAAGTTGATAGTTGAATTAGCAGATAAGACCGTGAAATATCCAAAAGGAATTGCTAAAAACATGCTAGTAGGGATTGGTAAATTTGTTTTCCTTGTAGATTTTATAATTCTTGATAGGCCCGAGGATATCAAGTGCCCTTGATCCTTGGAAGACCATTTTTGTCTACCGCCTATGCTAAGATTGATGTTTTCAAAAGGAATATTACTTTGAGGGTTAGGGAAGAGAAAATAATTCTCAAAAGTGTTAAACCTGTTGGTAGTCTAATTAAGAGGGTCTACATGCTAAGCTTAAGAGAAAGAATGGAACTTAATTTAGAAGCTAGGCATTTAGAAGCTAGGCTAATAGGAGAGACTTTGGTGTTAAATAGATCATTAGACCCTTTATTTAGAGATTACACAGAACTAAACGATCTTAATATACCATTAGAGCTTAGGAGAGATCAAGTTGATGATTTAATACCTACCATTGAGGAAGGTGAGGCAGTTGAGGATTTTGGAGCTAGGAATGATGCTAGAATGGTTAGCGAAAATTTTGGATATCCTAGTGATTGCGACCACGATAAGAAGATCCGTATTGATTGTGCCCATAACTTGAAGTTTTCTTGCATG
>BQNB010081597.1:0-25959 GCA_026074375.1 Tanacetum coccineum
TGTTTCTTGGTTTTCGGTTATTACCGAATTAGTATAAACCCTAGTTAGGGTTTTGGTGGTTTTCGGTAAAACACAACCTAGGGTTTTGGTTTGTTCGATCCAATAAAGCAAAGACACAAGGTGTTCGATCGTGAAGTTAGCCTAGCAGCTTGGTGTATTTGATTGATGCGTTTGTGTGAGCAACCGTAGCCATATAGGTGATTGTTTTAATCACTTATTCGTTTTCAAGATCATTTGCTGAGAGGTACGCTTTTATTTACTTCTTGTATACGTGTTAATCATATACTATTACTAGCAGGGCCGGATTTAAGCATGTGCGAGGTGTGCGACGGCACAGGGCCTCTATTTTCTTAAGGGCCCCATTTCAAGATCTGTAGCAATAGTATAAACTAATTTTGGGATGTTTTTATATAGTAAAATGGTGTTTTGTGAAAGGGTAAATGCATTTGACAACGTTAGAATTTAATGATTAGTCGGAGAAAGAGAGCTTAGACATGGTTTCTAATGGAGTTATTATGCAGGTGTATAGTTTCAGCGAAGGGGATGACCGGATGACACAAAATCTAAATTTTTGGTTTCACTTTTGGTAAATTACAAGTTTAACCCCTATGGATAATAATTTGTTAGTTGAGCCATGTTAGTATAGTATTTTATTTAGCACTTTCGCATCATTTACGAAAAAGTCAACATAACCTGAAATGGAATATATAAAACTGTATTGTGATCTTCAAAAAGTATCTTGACAAGTTACATCAATTTGTAACAAATGTTATGGGGATGAGTATGTTTCAAAAAAGTATGTACATACATTTGCAAAATAACTCAATGTTAGCTTTTAGGATTTAAAGATAACTACTATATGTCTTGGAAAAATGAATGGATTGCATTAAAAAAATACATAAGATATACCATAAAATGAAAAAAAAAGTTAATTGCTTAAAAATGTATTATACTTGTCATTTTTTGTCATTGTAGGTAGACAATTATTTTTTTTGCCATTGTGTCGTTCAACTTTTAAATTCGTGCTATTGTGTGTATTTTGTGACCATTTTACCCTCACTTTTTTCAAATTTTGAAGGGTAAAATGATCATTTTACATGCAGAAATAGTCGCAGAATACACACAATAGCACGAATTCAAAAGTTGAGCGACACAATGGCAAAAAAAAAGTTGTCTACATATAATGACAAAAAGTGACAGGTATAATACATTTTTAGGCAATTAACAAAAAAAAAATACATAAATCACTATCAAATTTAGTTAAAGTATTTATCATGCTTAATTAGTCAAGTTTACTGATTTTGTTACACACTTACACATATTACAAGGGCCTCCGACATAATACCGCACATGGCCTCCAAAATTCACGGGACGGCCCTGATAATGGTGGCCACTTAAAATACAAAATAAGAAATTTACATATTCTTCAGTCAACCACTGAAAAATGTATACATTATTTACAAAGTAAACCCTGAACTTCGAAACTTTAGCCAACTACACTTCTATACTCCCCCTCAACTTGAGAGTGAGAAGAACCTGAAACTCTCAACTCGTTGAGTAACTGTTGATGTTGATCAACTAGTAACACTTTTGTAAAACTGGATTGGCAGCTATCTAAATAGCAGCTTGATTATCACACTTCAAATCAACATGACCTAAATCATTTATGCCCAAAGCTTTCAAAAGGCTGACTAACCAAGTAACTTCACAACATGTTAAAGCCATTGCCCTATACTCTCTACCTCTTCTTATGATCTTAGTACTACAGATTGCATCTCAGACTTCCATGAAATAATAGAATCACCAAGTAAAATGCAATAACATGTGGTGGATCTCCTTGTCCTAGATTATTAAAAAGATAACTCAATAGATCCTTCAGGCACCTGCGCTCAAGTGTTATTTTTTAATGTTATTTAGATATCTCTTATTTATTTAATGTCAATAGTGGAAGTTGAGCTGTGATACCCGAATATGAAATCCCTCGTTAGAATGTACGCAACGATGAAGGTTGTCCAATTTATTACTTCAATGTTTATTGGCTGTAAAAGAGAAGGTACTAAACTCCTATAGTATCAATCTACATACTGTTAACTTTTTGGCTTGATCTTATCCCAACGAGATAAAATGTATACTAGAATTGACCTATTTTAAGTTAAATGGGTCTAATTGGCACCTATAATTGACTTAAATGCTGTATCAATTTGTTCGGAACTGTGCTATTGTAGTTTATTTATGACATATAGCACTCATACTGAGTCTAGAATTAGCTAAAACCGGAAGACAAACAAGAATACTTAGAAGTTGAAAATATCCTCCATAAGTACGTAATGCATTATGAGCTATAAAGTACTTCTCTGTTTGTATGTAACACCGTATTAATTTGACTGAAATCTGATACCAGTATTGTTCATTATACAATCATATTGATGACTTGAGATTATAGCAATATCTTTTTTTATATACATACCCTTTTTATTACGGTTCTAGAACCATGGGATCGTTTAATTCTTATGGAACTATTCTGCTATCTTATGACTTGACTTTATAACTATACATGTTTTAATTAGCGATGTCAATAATGGTAATTTATTTTTCAAAAAAAAGGTCCCGAAAAAAATATCTAGCATGGAAAGAACCGCCAATATCCACATCTACTATTAGCATACATGCAGTGGCGACCCACCCAAAACCTAAGGGGTTTTCATAAACCGTTTTGTGACCGGGTCCGGGTTCTTGTGAATCGAAAATGAATAGGCTTAATAAACTTTAAATTGAAATCCAAAAAAATAGTACTACTTATACATCAGAGAAAAGAATTCGTAAACAAAAAACTTATTTTTTAAGTTATAAATGAGAAGTGTAAAAATAAAGAGTGGGTATGAAAAAGCTGCAACATATTTTCTTTAAAATAGTATAGTACAAAGTCTGTTACTTTTTGACTTATTCTTCTGCATATTTTCTTACTTTCTTTCTTCTTCCTTGAATAAAAAACCCTTAAACCTGTCACTTACCATTTCTTCTTCACATCAACTTCTCTAAAAACGCAAGAAAAAACATCAAAATCTTGTCAACAACGTGATCTCATACTCACTAGGTGGTTCCTTATCTGAATCTAAGGTAGGTCCCCAAAAAAATAACACGAAATGTCAATACATTTTTAAGCTCTAAGGTGGTTCCCGGGCACCACTTTGCTATAAGGTGGGTACGCCTCTGTATACAAGAAGGTACGTATATTTATATATTTACCATTACGTGATCAATTCAAATCAAGGTTATTATCTATACACAAGTCTTGTATTGTAATATTCCAACCATGATATGTTACCTTATTCTTGTTTTTCCATGCACAGAGAAAAAGCTCATGCAATCTAAGCTGAGGAAAGCGCCTGCGGTGAACTCGGTGGAGATTAAGAATCAACTAATAAAAAAGAATTGATATAAGAAGCTAGAGATAGGTCCAATATCTATACTAGACTACTTCACTACGAATAATCAAAAGGAACTACTATATCAAAAGTAACAATTTCTACATACTATAATCAAAAGTAACTACTACTGCAATCTAAATAGAACAAACGAATCTAGGATAATTTTCGCTTGTTTTCTTCGTGCGCTCATTACAAGCCAAGTACATATTCTATACTAAACAATATCCAACCTCCTTCCTAGACTCTAGTCTCAGACACATGAAGAAACACGGAACTACGAACTACCACTTACTTGCTAGACTTTAGAATTAAACATTAACCTACATGCATGCAACAGATAACTAAGAACATGGGTAACCAAGTCAAGACTCAGAAAACTAACACTATAAAACTAATGAAAACTTGATTTTCCACTTGTACTGTAAGCCCACGTATCAAATCAACTTCTACAGATGACTTTGGTATGTAATTTTTTTGATCTAATCTAACTCGTAATCAAAATATACCAATGTAAATATTTATAATCTGAATCTGTCATCAACTATTGATATTTAACTATCTTTACATTTTTTATACTACATGGAAATTGCGAGTAACAGTTTGCATCCCTTGGTACAAAAAACTTTATACAGTTATTTAACAGGTCAAGATACAGGGGATAGGGATAGCCAAATATATGGGTTGCTGGGCCTAATATTCTCGCCCCAATTCACACACGCCTGTGACGTATCTTTTAGCTTCTTGAGATCCCTCTGGTTTAAATCCACCATTTTGAGCTACTACTGCATGATTTCCTTAGAGTGGCATTATGATCATCCTTACATCCAGGAGAGATCAATTTTTCTTCGGTTGACTCCACCTTTACTGCTGAGATCTTCCTTAATCCCAGGTGATCATATTTTTCTGGTTACTTCCACCTTGTTGTTGTGATCTAGCAAAATCATTGGATTAATATTGTGTGAATTCATTTGATGTGAATTCTCCTCCTCGATCCGTTCTCAACATCTTCAATGTTGTTCTTAACTCATTCTCTATGTATGAACCATCTCCGAATCTTACTTTTCCACTAACCTCCTCATCTAATTCTTTGAAGTGTTCTATCACTCCAGTCATATGGTTACTATCTCCATTGTCTAGGTACCATACACTATCCATATTTGTCTCTTTATATCCTACATCTTCTTCATGTAGCGAGACCTCTGGTTTTTCATCTTCTAATATTGCCATTAGTAAGGTTGGTTCTAATTCTCCTTCAACGAGGTTAGATTGCTCTTTTGGTTTTGTCCTTTGAGGACAGTTAGGTGCAATGTGCTCTATCTTCTTGCATTTGTAGCATTGTAATTTGCTAGTATCATAGCTTGATTTCTTGAAGTTGTTTCTATTTTAACTCTTATGAGAGGTTTCTCCATCTTTCCTCTCTTCCTTTATTCTCATGTGGTGTGAACATCAATTTCTCTTGATTGTCCACTTGTTTGCCTCTCTTATACTTAATTCTTTCTTTATAAGTCTTAAATCTTCTAATTGCATGTTCTAAAGTCATTTCACTTAAATATGAGTATTGCTCTATTGACGTAACTATTTGCAGATACCTATCGGGTACAGCGTTTAGTAATTTGCGTACTAGTGTTTCGTCTTCCATTGTGTGCCCTAGAGTGGCTGCTTTGTTTACTAAGGTTGTTAGTTTTGCAGTGAAGGTTTCGATGGTCTCGTCTTCCTTAATGTGTAACATTTCAAAGTCGGATTTTAGTGTTTGCAACCTTGCTTGTTGAACTCTCTATTCTCCTATATGTCTAGTTTTTAGGGCGTCCCATATGGCTTTCGCAGTTTTGTGTTTTGTGATTTGAAGCAATTGTTCTTCTGGTAAGGCTTTGTAAAGGAATGCGATAGCAGTTTTGTCTTTTTTGTTATCTGCTTGGGTTTTTTCATTTGGCTCTATCATTTCTCATAAACCATTCGCTTCTAAAATGATTTGCATTCGAATTGCCCATAATGAGTAATTCGAGGGTTTTAGCATTGGACATTGGAATTGATGTGTACTGGTGGTACTAATTTCCTTTTTTGAACTAATCCAACGATCTTTCGTCATATCTCTAGGATATTGAATAAAATCTCTAAAATAAAATATCTAACACTTAAGTGTGTCGAATTTTTCTGGTGAGTACTCTGGTTTTGTGCCTTACAGGCTATCAAACTTAACGGGGACTAATTTTCTTAAAAAAAACTATCCTTGGGGATTTTATATTCTAAAGTCGAATAACCTAAGGTTAATTACTCCTTAAATTATTCTCTCGATATAGTAAGCAGTGTAATCACTAGGTTACTATATTTCTATCTACGTGTTTAGGAAAAGTTACAAACTTAAAATTAAGGGGGTAACTTTTCTAAAAGCCTAAAACTATATATCTATATATAACTTAAAAATGATATATATATATATATATATAGAAAATGAAAAGGTGGAGGGGGTGAAAGGTTTTTTGTAAAACCTGTTAGGGTTAAATAACCCTTGTGTCCCTTTTGCTATTATGTGATCGCCGCTCTTTTGTTTTTGGGGAGTTCGTCTCTTGGGAGTTCATCTCCTTGAGGCTCTCTGGTCTTTCTCATTTTCTTCTCTGGTGATTGACCGGCGATTTAGATGGCGATTTTAATCGCTCTTCCCCTTCTTGTGTTCGTAACCACGGATTCCTCAATTTGATTGTGCGAAAATTAGGGTTTCGCTACAATTTAGGGATCTTGATAAAACCGCCGCAAGATTGGGGTTTTCTTTGGATAACTAGAATCGGTGATGATTCTGTTGAGGGTTTCGATTAATAAATCTTCAAAAGGTGTGTTTGTTCCTCTTTTGATGATTTTTGAGTTTCGTCCCTTTGTGATGACTTTTGTTATCCAATTTATGTGGTTTTTCTTTGTTTCGAATCTGTGAGAAATTTGTACCGTGCCTGAGACTTTATTTTTTTCGGGGTATATTTTTCCTGTTATTGATCTTGATAATAGTTTGCAGGGATGAAACCCTTTTGTTGCCAGTGAGTATTCACTTGGTGGCAATCGTTGGATTCTCCTGATACGGAAGTGTTTGTTCTTTAGATTCGAAACCGGGAACACAGTGATGATTTTCTAAAAACGGTATATGATGATTTGGTTTAAAATACCAAAAGCTCTGATGCCAAATATTGGATCTAAATTCTAACTCGTAATCAAAATATACCAAAATGTAAAGTTTTATAAATCTGAATCTGTCATCATCTTTTGATATTTACAATCGTTACATATTTATACTACATGAAAGGGTGCGAGTAACAGTCGCGTCCCTTGGTAAAAATAACTGTTTTACAGTTATTTAACTGTCATTTACAGCGGGTTTGGGATTAGCCTAATATTTTGGGTTTCGGCCCAATAATTTTGTCATTAATAGTGAAACTATAAGGTAACATAAGAAATAATAATAAAATATTAATAAAACTGACGTAAAAGATCAGGTGCCTTTCTATGAAAGTAAAAAAAAGATCAAGTATGCAGAATAACCTAAATTAACGTGCTCGTGATTTTTATAACTGTTATTTTGATATTTTCTTGATTCAGTGGATGAGAATGAAGATGCTTTACCTGCTATTAGAAATCTTGTAAGATTGTTAGGGTGTTTGTGATGTTCTTGGATAACTCGCTTGTATCGTGTTGAGTTCACTTTCCGTATAAAGTATTTCGACCTTTATCAATGCCTGAGTTGCACGAAATCTCTATCGGGATAATACAAAGAGTATAGCAATTTGTGTTCTAGGCACAAGAATCACAAATCAAGAACAATGCAGGAATTGTATGTAATTTTCGTGTGTTTTCTGTATTTTAGACCAAAAATGTTCCTGTGTATCTTATACAGGAAATTAGGACAATTTTTATACAGTTAAAGTTGGTTAAAACCTAATTTAACCAACTTTCTGACATAATGGTTATGGCGTAACAGGCGTAAACTATCAAACCATAGTTTCTGTCTAAAACGTTACGACGTAACCATATTATAGGTTACAGCGTAAACTATGCCAACACGTTTACGGCGTAATCAACCAGTTGATTACGGCGTAAACCCTGCAAATTCAGTCTCTTATAGATTACATGTTAGCTCAACAAGCGTGTACTCCACACTTCTCTAACTTGTTACCGAGCCGAACATGAAACCTCAATGGTCTTCAGTAAATCACCATTACGACAAATGGCTTGATGACACTAAAAACACCAACAAATCCCCCCTATTTTAGTGTAATCTTTGATTTACTAAAACATATATAAAAATATATGTAAATATGTTAAAACAAACATAACGAAACAAACAAATGCATAAATGAAAATGTCTTGCGATTGAATTTTCATCTTAGTACAATACACATTCCAAATATTCGAAAATTGGGGTGTCGTAACGATTGAACCCGTCAATCCATTTGAATACCTGGAGATACTATACACATTCGTTTCTACAACACTCTAAAGTTCGTTTACTTGACACTTTACAAGCCATGTGTCCCAATCCATTAATGAACATATAGAAAGCCAAGTCCAAGCTTCTTGAAGCGATAAAACTTCATGTTCACATAGGTGGTCCTTTTAGTTCTTGCACCTGCATTTGCAATTTTTCAAACCATTAAGAAGATAAACTTCAACCTAACCATTTCTTGCAGGTCTGAACACATACCTCGGGAAGATAAATACACGTGTTCCAATATCTAGCTATGAGCTTTCCACATTGAATTCAGCTTCTAACATTGTATTAGAAGGGAATTGGGTATCTCGTAGGTAGTAGATCTAAATGGACTTTAATCCCATCCCTATCACTGACTTATATACCAAGTCCCTAGCTAGACCATTCGTCAAGTGGTCAGCTAAATTATGTTGTGTCCGAACAAACTCAATAATATAAATACTCCATTTCCTGATTAGTTCCTATACCATACTATGTCTAAACCTAAGTGTCTAAGATTCCCATTGTTATCTTGACTATATGCCCTAGCCATAGTGGAGAAGCACAATCAATCGGATTGATATTGGTGCTATTGGTTTCGGCCATTGGAATCTCATTGTATCAAGTTTCTTAGCCATTATGCTTCTTTACCAGCAGCAGCCAATGCTATAAACTCAGATTCCATAGTAGAACTATTTATGCATGTTTGCTTCTTGGAAGCCCATTTGAATGGCACCTCCCCCAAGCAAGAACACCCATCCACTGTAGAGATGGAATCTTCAACATGATTTATCCACTAGCATCTGAATAAGCTTCTAACACTGAAAGGTATTCAACATATGATAAACCATAATTTCATTAAGTACTCTCAAGTACTTAAACACTCTGTTATGTTTCCAATGTGGTCTTACTAGGATTATGGTAAACATACTCAATCTACCAACAACATATGTAATATCTGGTCTAGTACTTGTCATAGCATACATCAAGCAGCCAATAGCTCTTGAATATTCGATCTGATCCACAGGTTTACCTGTATTTGGCTTCTATCGGATCCATGGGAGTACTCACCAGAGAACAATCTTCACGATTAAACTTCTTGAGTATTTTCTCAATGTAATGAGGATGAGTGTAATTACCAATTACAATCCCTTTATTTTCACGTTTAATCTTAATACCAAGAATAACGTCTGCTTCTCCCATATCTTTCATTGAGAACTTTGATGACAAAAACTTCTTAGTTTTATCAACTTGATTTTGGTCGGTGCCAAAAATCCACATGTCATCAACATATAGACAAATTATAACACCTTTACCGGAGCTATCAAATTTTCTATATACACACTTGTCAGATTGGTTTAAGTGAAAACCACTAGACAACACAACCTCATCAAACTTTTGATGCCACTGTTTAGGTGCTTGTTTTAGCCCATACAATGACTTAACCAACTTACACCTTATGCTCATTACCCGACATAACAAATCCTTTCGGTTGCTTCATATACACTTCTTCATCCAAGTCACCATTCAAGAATGCTGTCTTGACATCCATTTGATGGATCACCAGATTATGAATAGCTGCTAAGGCCAACAACAATCTAATAGTAGTGATACGAGCAACTGGTGCATAAGTATCGAAGTAATTGATCCCTTCCTTTTGTCTAAAACCTTGGATTACCAATATAGCTAAAACTTATCAATAGTTCCATCGACTTTTGATGAGGTGTCATTTTATACACTTTTTCGGGGTCGTTTAACCCTCAAAATCGTGTGTTTATGCCCAGAATAGGTACTTAATCGTTCCTTTTCAGGTATTTCTCACTTTGAAGAAATTTGGATGAATTACACGTGACTTGGGCTCATTTGGAGAAGAAACGGACGAGATTACGAACCAACACCAAGACTCTTGAAGATTTATACTCACAGAGCCTGGAGACGGCGTCACAAGCTATACACGACGCCGTCATAACTCATCAAGTGACGGCGTCACATCATTTCTTGACGGCGTCAGCCCGCACCGACTTAAACGCAGATCTAGAAGATTCTTCTTATGACGGCGTCATGACTAAAACGCGACACCGTCACGTCGTTTTTCTTATATATACAAACCCGAATTTAGGGTTTTGAGTGTGTAACTTTAAAATAAAAAAAGGGTACGAACCCTAGTTCGTTTAGCGGCTGTAGGAGACGATTTTAGGGCCTAAAAGCCATATTGTACTTCCAATTCATGTTTTAATCAAGTAAGGTTTACTTAATCATTCAATATGTCTATGTGTTGTTTGATTTATTGTTCTTGCTTTATCTTTAACATGCTTGGCTAAACCTCATATTGTATTATTTATGATTGTATGAAACTTAGAATGTAGATCTTAGTGATGTTGCTTCTTGTGATGGATGTGCACTTTAGGTCTTAGAAAACCAGCTTTTGTCTGCATCGCTGTTGATATGTCTAGAAAAACGTAATTGTGTAGAAAGGATACCATCGGGTAACAGTCTTCATACTACCTTGCCCCCTAATATGGTTGATCCACTCTTAATGTATTTCACATGCACTTAGTGTACTCCTAGGGGCCATGTAATAGTCTTCATACTACCATGCATGTGCGTTGCTCTAGCGGCATACTAAGTATACGGCGGGTTCGTGTAATTCGTTCATGCTTTAGGAAATAGTTACACAGATCATCACAAGTGTGACAAGGCAACAACACTAAGAGAAGCAATCTAGGGAGTAATATATGATTAAATAAACATAGTCTTTTATCTTATTGTTATCACCATTAGTTTAGATTATTATTTAGTTCAATAGCTAAAACCAACCAACCTCTCCAATTATATGATTTACTTGCTTTCCACAAAACATAAAAACACAAAAAGAATCCTCCCTCAACCCTTAGAATTCTGTTAGACCGTGATCAAGCATTCCCAACCTATTCCTCGAGTGAACGATAAACAACCCCGAGTCTTGCCTATACTACACTACAACGATTAGGTGCACTGCCTAGGGAGTTGTAAAACTTCTCGTGTAGAAGTCCTACGACAACCGCACATCACGCCGCCGCCTGGGGAATAGTTAGGTTTTGATCATAGTTTAGCTTAGTTCTACTTGCTTGAATCCTTTCAAGTAAGATTTAATTTCCGCATATTAGCTTTCCTATAGTCTATCTTTTCTTTGTGTGTTTGTTCGTAATTGCCATTGACTATTCCATTCTTCATCATAGAGAATGCGAATCCACCACCAATTAGTAACCGTCATGTCCTACCAGCTGCGCTACGCGTACGATTTAACCAAGAGCTCCAAGAGCTATAGAAAATTCTGGCCTTTGTTGACTCACGCCTAGAGAGTATTGAGCGATTCCTCAATCGCTTCACCGACCAACCCAATGAGACCAGTATTAATGACCCTAAATCCGATGATGAATCAGTAGATACACCCCTCGTATCTCCCTTCCTTCACTCCAACAATGACTCGGATGATGAAGAAGTTCTTAATGAGTTATGTGAGTATGAAAACACAGGAACATTACGCCGAGAAAGAATAATTAATAGTTTTGATGGGGATGACCTTGCATTTAAATGTATGATAGGCTTTAGGAAATCCACTGCCTATCTCAACCCTTTTCTACCAATGAATATTATCTCACGTACAGCCTATAATACAATAATGGTAGATAGACTAGAGGGGACGGGAAAGAACCTAGTTGCCATTGTTAGGGATGTCTACGTGTTTGTAGAAAGTTTCAAATATATCATGGACTTTATTGTGTTAGAGGACATAGGAGAATTTATCATGAGCGACATGGCTGAAGTCTTGATGGGCAGACCCTTTAGAAAAATCACTAAGCTCAAATATGACGTCGCCAAGGGATTGGTTTCATTTACCAAAATCTTTGACACATACACATATAGGATGCCACGTACAATACCTAGGCTCAAGAACTTCAACTGGAGTAAAGTCCCACCATTGTTAGAACTTAGCCAAAATGATTTGATGAACGGATTCAGGCACCCTTATGAAAAGAACAAATTTATGTACAAAATCTACTTAAACCTAGGTCCAGAATACCAAGTGAATGAAAGTATGAAGGAATGGCTCATTCGTGGGCACGTAAGCGTTCACGAAACAACGTAAGAATGTGTGACTTCGAGTCTAGCTACAAGACTCGTTAATAAAGAAAAGCGCTTCTTGGGAGGCAACCCCGTTTACCTTTCCCACAATTAGGAGTGTCATGTGTGTTTTAATTCTTTATAGTTTGTTTTATTATGTTTGAATTATCTTGTAATCATGCTTTGTATTGTTTTTTAACCTCATCTTAATTTCAATCAAATGTATTTTGCAAACAATAAGTGTGGGGGAATTTATCCGGCTTTTGAGCCAAAATTCAAACATGTTGAATAAATTGTTTAGATTAATTCGCGTCAGTTTCGAGTCATATGATTGAATTATTAAATCTCAGGTTTTATGCAGCCATTTGTACAGAAATTAACTTATGGAATCAAGTGTAGGAAATTTTTCATCAAAAACAAAAAATTTGTTTTCACAGACTGTGGAGACGGCGTCACGATTAACACGCGACGCCGTCACCACGACACCTGTGACGGGGTCACCACAACCCTGACGGCGTCAAACGCCCAGGTTCAGAAAACTCAGAGTTTTTAATCATTTTTTAAAATAAAACTTGCACTACATTTAATATGTATTCTTCTGTTATAAACCCGCAAAACCTAATGAGTTTAACAATTCTTTCATCCTATCTATCGAGTCGAACCTTAAATTCACATTGTATATTGGTAAAACGCATATTTTATGTTTGGTATAGTTGTCTTTGTCTTTGATTACAGGTTATATTTGATGAGGAGAAGCTTGGAAGTTCTTAGAAAGTTTCATTGGATGATTCTCGAAGGACGATTTAACCAGTTATCGCATGTTTCTTCTCCATTATTGAGTAAACCAGGGGAGTACTAATTTCTTTTCCTTGTTTTCTTTTCCCTTTATTCGTTTTAACGGGTACTTCTAGATAACATTGGGAACAATGTTCAACTTAAGTGTAGGGGGGAAATAAGCCTTAGAAACTATTCTTTCATTTTTCATTTGCTTTGTCTTTAAAAAGATGGGTAATATATCAAAACATAGCATAAAAGAGTGATTTTTACCAAAATTTAAATTTTTTTACGACACATACCAACGAAAACCGAGTATTACTAGCGTCCCATGGATAGGAATTTATATGACTAGCATAAAAACCCTCAAAATTCCACCCCCACAATGTGAGGTTCACCCTTAGATATTATACCTTTAGCTTGTTCGAGTTAAAGAGTGAGCAATCATGTGTGTCTATTTCGTCGTTACGTATGTGTATGCGTGGTTTTGTAGCCTTTTTTGGAACATTGGTATTGGTTATTTTAGGATTATGAGAGTGTGCCGGTAGCATATTAAATTCTAGAACTTGTTTTTGTGGTGCATCCCGAGACCGCATAATAAGTATTAGGATTTGCTTGATAAGTAGCATTAGGATTAACCCATGTTTTAAACCTATAATTGTTATGATGGTCACACCGATCATATAACTATCACACACCCTTGCCATGCACTCACCTTTAGTGCTGGATACCCTAGTACAACCCTCCGAGCCTATCCTTTTTCATGGTTCTCGTAATCTTCTGGTTAAGCCAGACTATTAATGAAGAGCATTGTCACCCTTAAACCAATTGTTACACCCAAAAAGCCTTAGCCTACCTTATATGTACTCGATTTTAGTACATTAATGTGTTTTAACCCAAGTTAATTATTGAGTACACGGTTGCTAAGTCCTTATCATTGTTAAAAGAAAAAGAAAGATATTGATGTAGATTGTTGATCATGTTGTATATCTTCGTTCCCATGTCTTGGCTAATAGCATCCAAACCAAAGTGATTCTGAAAATAATTAGCTAACCCTTTGCCACTCCCAAATTCACTCCAAAGTTCACCACCCAAATATATCACATCCGTTCCGTTTCCATTATATGTTATCTACACCTACACCCCACAACCCTTTAAAAAGACCTCTTAGATAGTAATGAATAATGCTTGCACCTAGCGGTGGAGGTTTGATCATTTACCAAGCCTATGGTATATTTATATGCCTATACATGTATGATTGTGGATTTTCCGTTTCTGCCCATATGTTATTGAATTCATTATACACCAGTGAGAAGAAAATCTCAAACTCTTATGTGGGGTGCCCTAGTATATACCTTCTGTTAAAGAGTAGTAAAAAATGACCCCATCCTATGGTTATTGTCTAAGGATATAAAAACCATTTTCTTGAGACAAAGTCAAATCGCCAAGTGTAGGGTTATTTGATGATGTGTCATTTAAATACACTTTTTCGGGTGGGGTTAACCGCTCAAAATCGATGAAATTTATGCCCAAAATAGGTACTTAATCGTTCCTTTTCAGGTATTTCTCATTTGGAAGACATTTGAATGAATTACACGTGACTTGGGCTCATTTAGAGAAGAAATGGACGAGATTATGAACCAACACCAAGACTCTTGAAGATTTGTACTCACAGAGCCTGGAGACGGCGTCACAAGCTATATACGACGCCGTCATAACTCATCAAGTGACGGTGTCACATCATTTCATGACGGCGTCAGCCCGCACCGACTCAAACGCAGATCTAGAAGATTCTTCTTATGACGGCGTCATGACTAAAATGCGATGCCGTTGCGTCGTTTTTCTTATATATACAAACTTAAATTTAGGGTTTTGAGTGTGTAACTTTAGAATAAAACAAGGCCAAAATGCATATAAACAAAAATATATCTGAGCAATATTTCTTTCATATTTATATCTAATTTTTGTAATTACATCATCACGTTCTTTTGTCGTTCGAGGCCAAAAAATATATATGAATAATATGATCATGATCAATATAAGAGATAAATAATAGTTTCATAATCTAAAATCAATATAATTATGATTTATTGATTTTTGGACATATATATTCTTTTTAAAAGTGTAAGAAAGATATTGATGTAATTACAAAAGTTTGGGAAGGACATTGATGTAATTACAAAATTAAGAAGGATATTTATGTAATATCAACTTTTGAGAAGGATTACATGTATATCCTTCTCAAAAGTTGATATTACATAAATATCCTTCTTAATTTTGTAATTACATCAACGTCTTTCCTAAACTTTTGTAATTACATCAATATCATTCTCACACTTTTAAGATGGATATATATGTCCAAAAATCAATTAAATCATGATACTATATTTATTTGAACTAAACTAGATGTTTGTTCTTTAGCTTAGATATTTATCATGTGCCAATTATGATAAAGTTTAACACTTTCTTATTCTTAAACATGGTATATAAATTCATGCAAGCCTAAAACGTTTTTTTATTAAAATCAACTCAACAATTACTTTTAAAAAAAATATTTATTTAAGTATCATTAATACAATAGTTTAGGCACAAAGTATACCCGTGAAGATGGTTTGCATATATTCCTCATGTTGATTATTGCTGATATATACTTTTTAACATGATTATGTACTCATCTTTGTTAGAAAATCAGGGTGTGTGTGTGATGATCCTGGAAATCTCGATTGTATCGTGTTGAGTTTACTTTCCGTATAAAGTATTTCGACCCTTATCTATGTCCGGGTTGCACGAAATCTCTATCGGGATAATACAATGAGTAACAATTTGTGTCTAGCACAAGAACACAAATCAAGAGCAAAAGAGATAATGTATGTGTGTTTTTCGTTCTGTTATTAAGACCAAATGTTCCTGTATTAATGTACAGAAAAGGAGACAGTGTTTTGGGTAGTTAATGTTGGTTAAAACCGAATTTTATAACCAACTGACATAGACTTTACGGCGCAACATAACCTGTTACGGCGTAATGTCTATACACATTTCATTAGTTACGGCGCAACATAACCTGTTACAGCGTAAACTTTTAAGTCTTTGATTCTGACAAAAAGGTTACGGCGTAACCTAGTCGTAAGGTTACGGCGTAAACAACTTGAAGCTTTGTTCATTACCCAAAGAAGGTTACGACGTAAACAGCTATATGTTTACGGCGTAAACTTCACATTTCCTGTCTAGATAGTTTTCATGTTAGCTCAACGAGTGTGCACTCCACACAACCCTAACTCGTATCTGAGCCGAACATGAAACCTCATTGCTCTCTAGTAAATCACCATTACCTAATTGGCCGTCGATGACACTAAAATCACCAACAACGGCCCTACAACCCCAAACTCGCAAATATGACAAGTTGGGTAGTTTCTTATACCAAAGTTCATATGGGATAGTTTTGTTCCTTTTTTTAGGAACCCTATTCAATAAATAACAAGCCGTTAACATGGCTTCTCCCCAGAACCCCTCACTCAAACCCGAGTAAGATAACATGGAATTAACCATTTCCTTAAGAGCTCTATTTTTCCTTTCAGACACACCATTTTGCTGTAGTGTGTAAGGAGTTGTAGTTTCATGAATGATTCCTACAGATTGGAAAAATACAGGATCATAATATTCACCACCTCTATCCGTGCGTAAGGTTTTAATCAAGTCATTTTGTTGCAATTCAACTTCTGTTTTATAAATTTTAAATTTATCCAGGGCTTCATCTTTAGCATGCAGCAAGTAAACATAGCAAAACCTAGAGGCATCATCTATAAAAGTTATAACATACTTTTTATTGCCCAAATATGGTGTAGCATGAAAATCACACAAATCACTATGTATTAATTCAAGTATGACAGATTTCCTTGTTATACTTTGAAATGATTGCCTAGTGATTTCCGTTAACATACAAGTAGTACATTTTTCCGGATTTTCATCAATAGCGGGTATTAAATCATCTTTAGACATTTCAAGTATTCTTTTATAGTGCACATGTCCTAAACGAGCATGCCATAATGAGAGATTAAAAACAGTAGAAGAAGAAGACATATATACAGAATCTGAATCATCTGAAACTTTATTCAAGTTCAACATAAACATATCATTGTTATAATAACCAAATCCTACAAATACACCACACTTCGATAAGATATACTTATCGGATTCATAAACCTGCTTATATCCACACTTATTTAATACATGACCAGTGTTAGCCTTACTATTTTGTAAAGCTGGCGTCTTACACGTGAATTGGACTAGCTATAGACCAACTGCTAAACGCAGGGACTATTATTGTATATGTGGTATAGATAGCTTTGTGTTAGGCTATAAATACCCCTCATGACTCTCCATGAGGGGTTGGTTGAATCATTGTGTAACTTCATTCTTATCTTAATAAACACATAATTCATCTCACTCTCTCTTTACTTTCTCTCACTAAAACAATATGTCTCATCTTTTGTATTTTGATCAACCAAGACCCCCCGAAAGGTGGTTTTGATTCTTGTCAATTGGTATCAAAAGCTAACCGGGGGTGTTTTGTATTGTGTGTGTTCGTTTCGCAATTTCAGCTTATTTAGAGCTTTCTTAAGCTTATTTTCGTGGGCTTTTTTCTAAAAAAAAGGCACGAACTTGTTTTTTTTCTACTTTTTTATGAGTTTTTTTTGTCCTTTCTTGTTTTCCAAAACTCTTAAAATCTCAGATCTGGTTATTTCATTTTTAGCTTATTTCGAGTTGTTTTGATGGTTTTTTTGGGTCTTCTTTTTTCTCCCTAAAATTTATCAACAGATCTAGTGGCTTCATTTTTGGTCTATTTTGTCAGGGTTTATCAGCTAACTTTGTAGCAATTTTTGTGTGTCAAACTGCTTATTTTGTGTTCATGTGCTTATTTTTTAATTTGCTTATCTTGCCTTGTGGTCCTCACCGGTTGAAACAAAGAAACACGGATCCATATTTTTAGCTGTCAAGAACAGTTTTTTTGTGTGTTTCTGCAAGAAGACAAAAGCATGGACCACACCAAATTCAACACACAAAAAGTTCAGGCGATTTGTACCACCCTGAGTCAGGTGATCTATACAATCTGACTCAGGCGATTTATACCACTCGCAAAGTTGGGCAAATTATACAAAATCTCAGGCGATTTATACCATGTGTCTAGGTGAACCATGCCACAGGCGATTTATACACCTTGACTCAGACCGAGTCAACTCGGTAATTACCGAGTTGACTGAGTCAACTCACTGAGTCAGTCAAGGTGTCGAGTCAAAGGTCAAAAAGAGATGAAGAATCACAGACTCGAATTAACTCAAACCATAACAACATCAACCATAGCCTACTACAAACAACATCAATTACAAACCCACATCAACTTCAGCCAACATAACATCATCACAAATCCAACAAACCAAATCCTAAATCCCTTCGTCAATAACAAGTCCCACTCCATCTCCATCTCTAAACACCAAGACTCAAAACAATTAAATATCAATGAATAGATCTCAGAGTTTATCTATTTCGTGTTGCAAAGAATAGGTTAACCTTGATAAGACCAATCACAAAATTAAACATCATCATTGATCTATAAAAGCCATAGCTTTCTCTTTAATATTTAAAAATTAAAGATAGAGTTTTAACAAATCTGTTAAACTCAGTCTTTGTTTCGATTTTCAACACAAAAATGACATCAAACCTACCCGAGACCACATTCGAATGATCTTGAAGCTCGTCCCTCTCGTCCTCGTCGGGTTTGAATTGAAAGAATGAAAGAATGTTTCTTAATGCGTGGTGCGTAGACTATTGCATAAACAAAGAAGTGAGGATCGTTTATCGTTTTAGGAAAATTGAACTCGTGACTGCAAATGAAAAGCATGGAGATGGAGTTTGGTTAGGAGAGAGTATTTTTCTAATGGGGGTGAATGAAATACTAAAAGGGATTAGGGTTACGTTCAATTAGGGATTTGGTAGGATTTTATCCTATCCTTATGGGTCGGGTATTTTGGGTGTTAGCAAACCGGGCTTGGTTGGTGAACGTGGGCCGAGATTCTTGTGATAGACATTGGGCCGATTGATATAAATAAGGAATTGGACTGGATTTTTACTTATATTGCAAGCTGGGCCGAATGTTGTATTGGATGATTTTATGGGCTGCAAATGGTATAAATTGGTGGTGGGCTCGGACAGATTGAGTGGTCCGAGTTTTGTTCTTAATTGGGATTGTGTTAGCGGATTGAGCAGGGTAATAATACAAGAATATGTCGGGTAATGTAAAAGTGACTGGGTTTTATTACTTGGACGACCGTTCTTATGGTAGATTTATTGAGCCGTGTATCCGTTAACATCCAAAACACATCAAAAATCACGAACAACAACACAACAAACACAATACATTACACTAAAAATGATCCTTATCAAAATTCACCTTCATTCTTAATGGCTATTATTGAACTTTCATGACTACGGAGTTTTTGTACGATGTTATTAACTTGGGATTGAAGTGGACTTTCTCGGGAAGTGTACTTATTTCGTCTTCGTTTCTTTCTTTCTCAACAACGAAGATGACTTGTGTTAGTGATGAAGACTTGGATATCTAGTTGCTTTTGTGATTCTTTCTACCTATACCCACAAAGTAGCTATCACTTTAAGGAGTTACATTGTAGTACTCAGTGTCTCACGTAGTTGAGGAGATTTCAAGGGGTGATGTATTTTTTGTATACTTTTGGGTGAGTATATGGTACTCAGAGATTTGCCTCTGCACCGTTCTTCGTCACGCGGATAGTACAAGATTAAGTCACAAGTCGAGGATTGTTACTTCATTCTCGGGTTCGTTTCATCGGGTTGTCTCCATCAGTGGTCATCAGTATTAGCCTACAGAATAGATAAGGGGATTTAGTTCGGGTTGATCAAGAGAGAATTGTTAAAGAGAGTACCGACATCTTCTCACAGAGTATTGCTTATGCAATCACTAGCTATGAAGCTAAGTAAGCAGCTCCAGTTGGCATATGATGTCCACATGTGTAGGATGATTCCTCAGTTAGTCATCATCCTGGAGGGAGAAATGTGTACATCCGGTACTTAGTTGTTTTTTTATGTTACCGTTTTGATGTAACAGTTTCGACTACGCAGCGGGATAAATTGTTTTCACTTAGGACTTAGTTGACTTTGGTAAAACAATTTAAATTGGTACATGATACGGTATTTTACTATATATAAAATATACTATATTCCAAAAGAGCAATTAAGAACTTTCTCAGAGTTCCCTAATAAGAAAAATCCACTCTAATCAAGACATATATATATAATATAATACGATATAAAAACCCGGAAGTATGCTTTCCCGGTCGTTCTCCCGAACGACTTGTAAACTTGAAACCAACGCTTTAGCTCGGATTATGATTTGAATGAGAGAAAAGATTTTTTTTGATTATCTATAACTACTAAATTAAAGCAACAATTAAAATAAGCAAACAAAAGTAATTAAGCACTTAATCTAATTAACGGGAGTAAATAAAACGCGACAATTAAGCAAATAAGACTAAATTAACCCTTAAAAATGCAAACTAAAATTTTAAACCTAGAATAGGACAAAATAAAATTTTAGGAAAAAGAAAAATATTTTTTTTGATTATTTTTGAATTTATTATGAATTAAAAACGAATTTAATTTAATTAAATCCTAGAAAATAGCAAATTAAGTCCTAAAAATTAAGAAAAATGATTTTTAAACTTAGAAAAGTCTAAAATAACATAAAAACTCAGAAAACTTATTTTTAACTATTTTTAAAATTAAAATCCTATTTTTGAAATTAAAAATAAAAGCTTAAAAATGAAAATTAAAATTTAAAAGATGTAAAAATGATTTTTCTTAATGTAAAACTAAAAGTACTTTTTATAAAACTAAAAACTATTTTTTAGTAATTTTCTGAAACTTTTTTCTATTTTTTATGTATTTTCTAAAATTACAACTTTCGAAAATTCCTAAAAAATAAACTAATTAAAAGAAAAATGTGAAAAATTCAGGAAAAATATAAAATGCAACAAAGAATACTAGAAAAATAAAAGTCACAACTCAGCTTATCAAATAAGCTGAGAATATAGCTTATTTAGCTACATGGCTTTATAGAATGGGCTTAAGCCCAAATGTGTGTAACAATAAAAGAAGAAGATATACCGTGAATCGCTATGAAACGGGGGTGGGGGGGGGTGGGGGGGTGGGGGGGGGGGGGGGGGAGGGGGCCGGTGGAGTTAGGGGGAAATGGTTACCACGTTGGGCATTTTGTGGCGAGTCTTAGTTCGAAGGGTGTAATACAACTTTTTTGCCATTTTTTTTATTTTTCACTTTTTACAAAATCTAAAAGCTGGAACTGAAAGAAGACACTTTTTTAAGCCTTTTTAATAAAGAGAGCTTAAGCTCAAACTCAAAAATAAGCTCTCTAAGAGCTTTTAAAGATAGTTGCTACAGAAAGTAGCCTTTAAAAGGCTTAAAAAACTTATTTACACTAAATTACTTGCACAGACTTCATTATAAGCTCAAATTCAAAAGTAAAAGCTGTTCTAGAATCCTTATGAAATACAAAAGCTTAATCTAACAAGCTACTTAAGCTAAAATAAATACAAGACTTCTAAATCTAGGATTGAAAACAGCAAACTCAGGAATAAAACTCAAAAATCTCAAAAAGACCTTAAGCTAAAAAGCACAATAAGCTATTTCAGAGGCTAAGATTTTGAAAACTTAATTACCTATCTATAAGCTAATAATCCAAAACATAAAAACAAGTCCTAAAAGCTAGAAATCTAAATTTAGAAACTAGTTACTAGACACTACTGTTTTTGGTTTTTAATCAAGCTTTAAACTAAATTAAGCTATAACTAATCTAAAAATATACTAAGTTGTAAAGCCTAGATCCTACTTAAGCTAACTAAAATGAAGATTAAAAGACCAACAATAGTAACTGCTGTTACTACTGCTGGTGTAATTGGAAAAACTACAAACACAAGTGTGCAGGTTACCTTAAGGGTAGACCTGCACAATACACTCCTATTGAATGTGTTTGAGCAAACTACAAACACAAATCAAGCCTAAAAGGCTTGATTTAATTTTTAACAAACAAAACTTAAGGAGAAATCTCCCCTGGTGTTGACACAAAGAAATTAAGCTTCAATATGACTTTAAGCTAAAACTAAACTTTCAAACCTCTTTATATCTTAATCAAATATGAAAATCAAACTGGACAAAGAAAATTTACCTAGTTGCTTTGACTTTTAGAGGTCAAACAAGACTATTCCAAACACTCCTTAAAATCCTTGACATATTCCATTTAGCTTATCAATTAAGATCCACTTATCAAATTCTTACTACCAGATATTTATTAGCTTAAAACTACCCTAACATTTATAAATAATGTTCAAAACAACCAAAGCCGATATCAAGGAAACAATTTCAATTCGAATCAAAACCGTGGAGGCAATTTCAACCAAAACCGTCAAAACAATCAAGGAGCCGTTTATCAAGCCCCACCATACCAACCACCAACAAATCAACCTTTGGTTAATCAAGCTTTACCTCCCGTTTCACAAATTCAAGGTGTGTCTAAAACGGATTTTGAAAGTTATGCTAAAGCTAATGATGCGAACATGAATAACTTGCAAATGAAGTTGGATAATTTTCAAAGAAACCAAAATGATTTTCAAAGAGTTTACAATGATTCTCAAAAGAAGCAAGATGATTCTCAAAAGAAGCAAGATGATTTCCAGCGCCGGTGGTGGAAAAGGAAAGTGAGGTGACAAAGGATACGGAGCTACCGAGCACCGAAGACATCCAACCTCCTCCATTGGTCCAAGAACAAACCAAAGACAAAGAACCAATCAAAGAGCCTTCTTTAGCTCAAAAGACCAAGACTAGTTTGCCTTACCCTTCAAGACTTGCAAAAGAGAAAATTCGTGAAAAGGATGATATCCTAGCTTCAAAGTTTATGGAAATTTTCCATAATCTTCACTTTGAGCTAAGTTTCGCGGATGCTCTCATTCATATGCCAAAGTTTGCTCCAATGTTCAAAAAGATGCTTAATAACAAAGACAAGTTAATCGAGTTAACCAAGACACCTTTGAATGAGAATTGTAGTGCGGTTGTCCTCAAAAAGCTTCCAGAAAAGCTAGGTGACCCCGGTCGATTTCTTATTCCATGTGATTTTTCGGAGTTCGATAGTTACTTAGCCCTTGCCGATTTAGGTGCTAGTATCAATCTCATGCCTTTATCCATTTGGAAAAAGCTTAAACTCTCAGGACTTACTGAAACAAAAATGGTGTTAGAATTAGCCGACCGAACAATTTCCAAACCAACCGGTGTAGCCGAAAATGTTTTTGTCAAAGTAGGGAAATTTTACTTTCCCGCCGACTTTGTTGTTCTTGATTTTATAGCCGATCCTCGAGTACCGTTGATACTCGGGAGACCTTTTCTTAGGACAGCTCATGCTTTAATCGATGTATATGAAGGAGAGATAATTCTTAGGAATGATGTACCAGACTTTTAACCCTTTAAAATGTTGGTGATACACCTTCTATTTCGTACAACAATTTCGAATCGTTGAAGAAAGTCGATCTCATTGATGTCACGTGTGAAGAATACTCACAAGAAGTCTTAGATTTTTCCGACTCAGTTGCATATGGCAATCCTTCTCCCGGATACGATCCGATTGTTTCAAATTCTTCTCCGACACTCACTCCGTTCGAGGAAAGTGATTTTCTACTTTTTGAAGAAGCCGATGCTTTTATAGCAATCGATGACGAGCAAACTTCACCAGAAATTAATGCTATGTACTATGATCCCGAGGGTGACATTCTCATTCTCGAAGCACTTCTCAATAGTGATCCATTACCTCCTCAACCAAACCAAGGAGATTATTTACCAGAAATTCGAAGAGACCTTAAAATAGTTGAACCAAAGAAGTCTTCAATCGAATATGCTGTTTCTTATGAACCAAAGAATGAACCTTCCGAGGTTGAACTTAAGGACTTACCTCCTCATCTCGAATACGCATTTTTAGCAGATAACAACAAGTTGCCTGTTATAATTGCCAAAGATTTGAGCGATGATGAAAAGACCGCTCTCATAAAGGTTCTTAAATCCCGAAAGCAAGCAATTGCTTGGAAGCTCTCTGACATTAAGGGTATAAACCTGGAATTTTGTTCTCATAAAATTCTAATGGAAGATGACTATGAACCAGCGGTCCAACATCAGAGAAGGGTTAATCCAAAAATTCATGATGTCATTAAAAAAGAGGTTGAAAAACTTCTCGACGCTGGATTGATCTACCCAATCTCGGATAGTCCTTGGGTGAGCCCAGTACACTGTGTACCAAAGAAAGGAGGAATGACCGTAGTAACAAATGATGAAAACGAATTAGTGCCGACAAGACTTGTAACAGGATGGAGAGTATGCATAGATTATCGTAAGTTGAACGAAGCTAATAAGAAATGCCATTTCCCTTACCGTTCTGGTTCAAAAATGCTTGACGAGACTTCAGTGGAAATGAGTAATATTGTTTCCTCGACTGTTTCTGGGTTATTTCCAAATTCCATTTGATCCAATATGGACCAAGGAAAAGAACATATTCACCTGCCCTTACGGAACGTTGCTTATCGCCGCATGCCTTTTGTTTATGCAATGCGCAGAGGCCACGTTTCAAAGGTGTTATGTTGGCAATCTTCATGACATGATTGAAAAAACAATGGAATCTTCATGGGCATGATTTCTCAGTTTTTGGAAATTCTTTTTTCGTGCCTGACCAATTTAGAAAAAATGCTTTAAACGGTGTGTGAAGACACAAACTTAGCTCTAAATTGGGAAAAAATAATGCCATTTCATGTAAAAGAAGGTATCGTACATCGGACATAAGATCTCGAAGGGAAAGTAATTGAAGTCGACTAAGCTAAGATCGATGTGATTTCTATGCTACCTCACCCAACCATGTTAAGGAATTCAAGAATGTTCTCGGGATGCTTGTGGTTTTTCACCGCAGATCAGATTCATCAAAGGACTTTTCAATGATCTCTCGACCCAGACCCATCTCTTAGAGGAGAAAAACACTTCTGTTTCTTCTTGGAAGATTTCATTATAGCCTTCTCAAAACATTGAAAAAGGAAAGTTAAACCGAAGCTCCAATTCTCATTGCTTCCAAATTAGACCAACCTTTTGTATCATGTTGTGATGCAAGTGATTATGCAATAGGTGCGGTTCTAGGGCAAAGGATTGAGAAGCATTTTAGACCAATTCATTATGCAAGTAAGACAATGACTGAAGCAGAATCGAACTACACAACAACGGAAAAAGAGATGCTTGCAGTTGTTTACGCTTTTGAGAAGTTTCGATCATATCTAATCATGAACAAAAGTGTTGTTTACCCGGACTACTCCGCATTAAAATAACTTTTTCTTAAGGAAAGTCGACAAAGAAAGATTGCTTAGATGTGGTCTTACTCTCTCCAGAATTCTATGTTTTAGTATAATGTACCATGGGAGCTGAAAAACTATGCAGCGATCGCCTCTTCGTCTTGAAACCGCGTATGCTAAATGGTTTTTGATCCTAAGGAGTATTAATGAATACATTACCTCTTGAAACATTGAACACGGTGACTTCTCTATGTTAAATCAAAGTACCCGTAGTTTGCCGATTTATTGCATATTACCACGCGGGGAGGAATTTTCTTATCAAAGGAATGTCAACCCAACAAAAGAGGAAGTTTTTCAAGGATATAAAGCATTACTTTTGCGTTTGGTCCTATCTCTTTCGTACATGTGCTAGATCAAATCATCCGTTGATGGGTATTTGGCAAGAAGCTCTTGGAAAAATTTTCAAGGCTGGTCATGAAGGACCACCAGGGAGGCATCAATAGTGATAACATCACCGCTCGGAAAGTATTTGATGCCGGTTTCTTTTGGCCTACAAATTTATAAGGATGCTTACGAATTGATCAAATCTTATGATGCATGTCAAAGACAAGGCAAGATTTCACATCGTGATGAGATGCCTCAAAATACAATCCAAGTTTGTCAAATTTTCGATGTTTGGGGTATCGATTTTATAGGACCTTTTTCCGTCGTCTAAAGGAAACAAATATATTTTAGTAGTCGTCGATTATCTTTCCAAATGGGTTGAAGCCAAGGCGCTCCCCACCAACGATGCTAG
>BQNB010081598.1:3045-29578 GCA_026074375.1 Tanacetum coccineum
ATGTCACCAAAAGTACCAATCTTATCCCAAAGATTTATAAAGAATGCATGACCAATTTAATGTCACCAAAATGTTTCAAGTATGTATTACCACTTTATTCAAGGCACAATAAATATCCATGTGAGTATAAAACAATGATTACAATTACTCCAAGTTCATGAAACCGATGCACTAATATAACAATAAGAGTTCAAATGTAAGTATTGTGGACCCTGTAGGCTCAACCAATCGTAATCTGACATGTTATAACGTTCGTTTTCCCAGTGATAGCTAAGCACCCGAACGAGGATTGTCAATCCCGAATAGATTTATTTTATAACATTCGCGTAGACAACATGCTATAACGTCCGTTTGCCCATTGATAGCTAATCACCCGAACGGGGATCACACCCGAATAGATCTATTTTATAACATTCGCGCTCACCCTCCAAGTGATTTACAGTTCATAAAGCTGTGACGTAGACTTATATATATACCCATCACAGGTGTCCCCTCCAAGAACACCCGAGCCTTTATTTAAAGAATATGTACTCCCGTTATCGGTGTCCCCTCCAAGAACACCCGGGCAGTACTGTATTGTTATCTGTTTAATCCGTTTAAGCTAATCCGTAACCATTTCAAAAGTAAAGTACATATATTTGTGACCAAAAATGAAGTCAAGTAATATATCCATAGCGAGCTATGTAAATGAGTATGTGAACCAATTTGTAATCAACCATGTAAATGCATTTGCAAACAAGCATGTTCTTACCCCAAAAATATATGTAAAACATGTAAAACGTGGGGCTATGAAACTCACATTGATGATGTAGAACGATTGATAGATAGGCATCTAATATGCACAACACGAACGGAAGACGAAGCGGCTTGATCAAGAAGTTGCAACTAATCTTAACGGTTAAGTCCCACTATCCTAGTATAATGTATTTGGGTTTCCCGGTGAATGGTCACATCAACGCGACACATTGATAAAGATTTAGATTTCCAAGTTGTAATAGTTTGGTGGTTGGTTAAATAAATAAATTGAAAAGTGAACGCAAAGTGTTGGGAATTACAGATTTGAAGATTACAAAACCTATTAGACGAAATGAAGAAAGAAGAAACAATGAAGGACCAAATATGTAATAGTTAGCTTGGTTAGTAAGCTAGGGTTTGTAACCATCCTCTACTATATAAAGAGGATAGGCGTCTAGTTTACAATCTATCCATTCATAGCAGACTTCTCTAATGAGAGTCTAAGAAACGCATAGAGCGTGTATAGTGTAGTAGTAAAAGTAGTTTCTTTATTATGTTCAATAAAGAAAACCTTATTAGTAACATGATTGTGTTCTTGTTCTTTATATTCCGCTGTGCTTATCAATCATTGTTATATTACCCTAGTTGAGTCCAGATCTTGGATTCCACAGTTGGTATCAGAGCCTCGTGGCTCTTGATCTAGGGTTGATAAGGTTTTTATGTAAAATTATTTTTCTGTTATTTTTAATAAAAAGGCGTATTGGGCAATTAGGGTTTTTATGCAAACCCTAATTTGTTTAAAGGCAGCAGCAGTAATGGCACATGAAGGCTTCTAAATTGATGATCTGATCTGTGATGTGATCATGATGGTATTTATGCTTCATTCTTGTTCGAAACGCAGGATCCATGAATTAGCGACAACTTTGCTACAGAAAAAGTGTCGCTGATGGATATGGGACAGATCTATAACAGTTTTGCAACAGCTATGTGACTGATTAGCGACAGAACAGTGACAAACCATGTGTCGCTAAAGCATATGGGAGGAAGGAGATGCTTATATATAATCTTAATGCCTTTTATTATTTGATTTATATTTACCAGACGCACCCTTATGCGGATTCTACCAACCAAACGCACCCTTGATGATGTATCACAGCCAACCAAACACACCCTTATTGCTTTCCCGCTAAACCAAACAAACACACCCTTGCTGTTAAACAGCCAACCAAACGCACCCTTATTTCTTTCCCGCTAAACCAAACGCACCCTTGTTTGTCCTATGCTAAACCACACACACCCTAATCCGTTTGACCCGAAACCAAACGCACCCCTGGTGCGTTTTCAAGCAACCAAACGCACCCTATCAGTTTTTCTGCTAAACCCAAACACTCCTATTGTGTCTCTCTCTCTTAAACCAAACACACCCTTATGGTTGCTTGTGTTAAACCAAACGCACCCTTATCGTGCTATATTGTAAACCAAACGCACCATTGATTGTTCAAAAACAAACCAAACGCACCCTGGTGCGATTTAAACCCAAGCCAAACGCACCCTAATCTGCGATAACCCATAAAACCCCTTACGTTTTCTGCCGTTAACCTAAACGCACCCGTATGCGATTTAAACCAAACCAAACATCCCCTTTGTTGTAAGAATACCAAACGCACCCTATTGGGTGGCTGACCACCGAAACAAACCCCCTTGTGGTGGGTTGACTGGCAAACGCACCCTTGTGGTGGTTCGCAGCCAAACCAACGCACCCATTTCTGTTATTAAACACAAACCGAACGCACCCTGTTTGGGTTCACATAAACCAATTGCACCCTAGTCGGTTGAGACCACAAACCCAACGCACCCTTAATGGTGTAAATCCCCACCCAAACACACCCCTTTTTCTTGTGAAATAACAAACCAAACGCAGCCTAGATGCTGCCATAAATCCCAACGCACCCTTGTTGGGGCTAACCCGAACCCGACGCATCCCTGTGGTGTAAAACCGCATAGACACACACCCCTCTACGTTTTCTTTTCTTTTTCTTGAAACCAACCGCACCCGTTGTGGTGGTGTTAAAACCACACGCACCCATTTGTGAAAGAATGGAGGTGGTGGCGCGTGATATAATGGATCGGGTAGATCAGGAGATGAGAATCATTTTTGGACTCGGCCAGAAAAGTCCGCCGGAAAACTTTTCCGGCGGCAGCGGCGTGGTGGTGGCCGGAATCCGGCAGCGGCGGCGGGAGCTCGCCGGAATATTTGAGAGAGAAAGAGTGAGGTTTGTGTGTGTGTTTTTATTTGTATAAAAAAATGAAAATGAAATAAAAGATTATATAATAAATTATATATATATATTAAAATTTATAAATAAATGTGACAAGTATAGATAAGTTTGGGGTAAATTTCGTAAATATTACCACAGGGACCAAAAGCGTAACTTTTGAGTATTATTTTGTAAAATAGCAGTTCTGGACTCGTTTGAGCGACTTAACGGATGATTCAACGCGCGCAACTTGCGCCGTTGTTTTCCAAATCATTTTTCTGATAAAAATGAGTATTCACTTGATAATATTTCATAAATATTTTATAACATTTAATAAAATATCTGTTATTTATTTTGTGAACCGGTTACGCCTTGTCTGAAATAGAAAAGAAAAAAAATGGATTTCAACTCGAATATTCGCGTTTTCAACAAACGTTTTTAATTAAATTGTTAAGTATTTTATTAAATATTTTTATTTAATAAAACGTGATAATTAAATATAATTTAATTATTTTTGTGTTTCTAAAATCTTGCGAGGGTATTTCAGTCACCTTCTGACTATTTTCGGGTCTCGGTCAAAACTAAAAAGTTGTCAGGAATGTCGTTTTACATCAAATTGCTTTAGAGTTTAAATAATGAAAACGCGATTTAGATGCTCGTTTTTGATAAATCAACCTAGGAATAACATATATCTCCTTTTAAATATGTTCTGAAAAATTACCGGTTACGCGGTAATCGCTTTTATGTGAAAATAAAAGACCAAAAGTCAAAAAGTCAAGTCAGACTCGAAAAGTCAAAGATTAAAATGGTCCTTTAAAATTCCGAAAATTCCCGGATGTTACAATCCAACTCATAATGAAATTATTAACAGTACCATTGGTGATGATCAAATTAATAGCAATATTAAATTTGATCCATTCAAGGGAATTGTTAATAGTGGCAGTGTTGAAAAAGATACACATGTTCCTGATATATGTGCAGTAGAAAAACTTGCTAGGAATGCATATCAGGAAGCTGAAAAACAACAAATATTTGCTCAACAAGTCCAAACACAAAACACGCATTTGACTAGTCAGCTTGAGATGTATAAGGAACGGGTTCGGATTTTGGAAAACATAACAAGAATAATAATTATCTCAACGAATTTCTTGAAGCTGATAAACGGGCAAAACATTATAATAAACAGGCTTAGTCTCAATTAGTTCGTGATCGAGATATCATTCGAGATCTCGAGAAACAATGAGATAAATTAGATTTAGAAGTCAAAAATTTCAAACGGAAAAATGAGGAATTACAAAAGACTCATTCAATTTTAAAAAGGCAAATGAGTGAAAAAGAGGATACTTATCATGATACTATTCTAGATCTTGAGGCCAAACTGAAAAAGAATGTTGATCTGATTTTGAAACTTGGCAATTCTTTACAAGGAATGTTTATGCTTGGACCAAAACCATTGTCAGTATATGACCAACAATTAAAACATGGTTTGGGGTATCCGAATCCTTATACACTCAAGCAAGCAATTTCAAAGTGTCCAAAGTTATATGTTGCATCTTGTTTAGGTAACTTAGAAATTCCTTTGAATGTTAGAGATTCTGAGGACACTCTTGAGGATGCTTTCAAAAGTCAACAAAAAATGACAGAAAAAATGAATGATCCAATTGCTGTTGCAAATAAGCAAAATTGCTGGACAATTAACTACAAAAAATTAAATGCGCTTTATAAAGATTTTGTTCCTCAAAAAGAGCTTTCTGTCGAGCAAAAATATTTTCCATCTTCTTCTATTCCCTCGGTTAAGATTCCGGTATCAAAAAATATGCCAAGTGAGTCACCTTTGATCAAAGAATTAGACAAGATAAAAGTTGGTTTTGAAAAGCTGTCTTTGCTAATACAAAAGAACTGTAAAAGAGCAAGCATTTTTTACACATCACCGGCAGAGATACAAATCAATGATTTTTGTCAAGACCAAGTTAAACCAATTCTTAACGAGTTGAAGGTTTATCTTGAATTCTTTCAGAATCTATTTCAAAGGGATATAAAAGAAATGAAAGATGTTTTTGAGTCGACAGAAAGTGAGCTTGATGAACTAGAGAAGCAAAATGATTTGTTGAAAGATCAACTTTTGGAAGCATCTTGAGAACGAGTGCGCATGCACTAAAAATAGAGAAAAGAAAAGAAAACAAAAATTACACTAATTTTTTTTAACAATCTATTTTAAACGGATACACGGAAGACAACTTAAACCAAATAATCGAATTAACTTCACGGTTCCTCTTAAAAATTGCTTCTTAAGAATAGACGTCACCTCGTAAATGACAACAAAATCAAGTATTTTGTATCTTTTGGTTCGATTTATGGGAACTTTTCAAGTTCACCGTAACATATTTATATAATTCCTCAAAAGAAAGGTTATTAAAAGTTGGTGTTCTATTACCAACTATTGAGTATTTTATTATTTTTTATTAAGGACAATTTTATATTTATGATTATTTTTATATGATAACCCTACTACCAAGAAAATACAATATTTTTTTACTTTTAATTTTTTTTAAAATTTATATTTGAGTATTTGGATTTATAACAAAAATATAACTTTCGTAAACGAAAGGATCTTCAAATCAAAATCAACAAACGTAAAACTCAGGAATTCTATTAAACACAAGTCACCCAGCACGACGCCAAAATTGATAGTAATGAAAATATATATATACTTACTATATAAATTAAAATACACCTTAGGACATAGGTGAAAAGGAAACTCTTCAAATATTATATTAATATAATATAATACGCATCATATACCGGAAGTATAGCTTTCCCGGGTCGTTTCCTCACGACTGTGAAATTAAAACCACGCTTTAGTTTGGATTATGATTTGAATGAGAGAAAAGATATTTTTGATTATCTATAACTACCAATTAAAAGCAACAATTAAGATAAGAACACAAAAGCAATTAAACACTTAAAACAATTAACAGGAAACAAATAAAACGCAACGATTAAGCAAGTAAGGCAAAACTAACTCTTAAAAATGCAAACTAAATTTCTAAACCTAAAATAGGACAAAAGAAAATTTTAAGAAAAAGAAAATTATTTTTTTTTGATTATTTTTGAATTTATTATGAATTAAAAACTAATTTAATCTAATTAAATCCTAAAAAATAGCAAATTAAGTCCTAAAAATTGAGAAAAATGATTTTTAAACTTAGTAAAGTCTAAAGTAACTTAAAAACTCAGAAAACTATTTTTTACTATTTTTAAAATTAAAATCCTATTTTTAAAATTTAAAAATAAAGGCTTAAAAATGAAAATAAAAATCTAAAAGTGTTGAAAATTATTCTTTTGAATGTAAACCTAAAAGTATTTAATCTAATGCTAAAAACTATTTTTTTGTATTTTTATAAAACTTTTTTCAATTTTTTATGTATTTTCGAAAATTAAATCCTAAGAAAAATAATTAAAAATAATCTACTTGATGGAAAAATGTGAAAAATTCAGGGAAAATCCTAAATACTAACATGTACTTAAGAAAAATAAGAACTATGAAAAAGCTAAACAAATAAGCCCTAAATGAGCTTTAATAAGCTACGCTTATTATTACGTAGGAAACGGAAATTACCATAAAAAATTCAATGAAAAGGAAAGAGATGATGGGGATTAGCTATTGTAGCATATTGGGTAAAGACGTGTGTGTATTGTGGGGTGAGGTCGTGGGTTCGAGGTTGGCTAACACCCTTTTTTTACAATTTTTTTATTTTTGAAATCTAAAAGCTAAAACTTAAAGAAGACACTTATTTAAGCTACTTTAATGAAACAAGCACTAGAAAAACTGAAACCTAGAAATAAGCTTCAAAAGAGCTTTTGAAAATCTGTCTTCAGTAAGTGAGCTTTTAAGCTCACTTTTGCTTGTTTTAACTAAAAGCTTTGCACAAAGCTCGAATTAAGCTCAAATTACAAACCAAAAACTGTTCTAAGCAGCTTATAATGTCTACAAGCTAGTTCTAATAAGCTTATTTGGCCACTAACACTCTACACTATCTGAATTTGAAGATCAAAATGCTAAACTTAGGAAAATAATTCAAAAAGCACAATTTTAAGAAAAGCTCAAATGCTAAATAAGCCAAGTCCTAAGCTGAGCTTATGAAAACTAATTAATCTAAAACATATACCATAAATCAAGTAAGAAAATAAATACTACGAACTTAAAATACAAAATTTAAAAAGGCTAAATTCAATTACTACTGTTTTTGGTATTATGAGATTTTTATGATTTTTAAGCTAATTTTAACTAATTAATTCAGCTAAAAATAAAAAGCAAGCCTAAACTAATTAAGCTATAAGTAAATGCTATGGACTTACTGATTTAGAAAGTCTAAAACTATTTTAGCTAATCTAAATATGATCCAAAAGGTTTTAGTAGTATTTAACTGCTATTTGATTTTCTGATGCATGTACAAGAATGAAAGTACCAAAATTCAAGTAACCTTTTGGTTTACTTCACACTTGATACACTCAATTAAGTGTTAAGACACAAAACAAAGCAAAATCCCAAGCCTTATGGTCGGCTAGGATAAAATTATTCACAAGCTAAGAAAAGTAGAAAAAGTACCCTGGTGCTGGCACACCCAAATTAAGACATAACTTTTTGATTTTTGAAATCTAAACTTTAAAAACTCTTTTACTACTAGTTTAAAATGAAAACAAAACTAACTCAAACAATATTCAAAATCTCCTCTGACTTTTAGAGGTCAAATCATGCTATTCCAAACACCCCTTAATGACTATGACAGAACTGAATTAGCTTATGAAATGAAAACTAGTGATTGAAACCTTATAATCAGAGAATAACAAGCTTATTACAAGCTTAATCAAACAGATTCTAACAATTTATTAAGCTAGAAAACTAATCTACAACTTATGCTACTATATTTTTGGTTTTTGAGATTTTTAGACTAAATTTAGAAAAACTAAGATCTAAATCTTTAAAGCTAAGAACAGATGAAAATTAATGACTAATAAGCAAAATAAAACATAGATAAGCAACTAGATAAGTAGTTAAGTAAAGCTATTAAGCAATTAATCACATATTAAAACTAATAAGCAGTTTTTAAGCTAAAATTTAAAGGAACAAAGAATTAAAAGAAAACTTACTTAAAACTTCAGCTAAACAGAAGTTTAAATGCTCATAGAGCTTATCAACAGCTCTGGCTTATCCAAGGATAAGCCAGTAAAGTCCATGGGATCCCTTCCATTATTGGATCCCCTTCCAAAAGCTTTTAAGTCCAAAGTAGTAAAGGTATTAGTTGATTTTTATTTATTTAAGTAGATTAATAAGACTGAATTGAGCTCTATCACTAGCTTAGAGACTAATGAGAGCTGTTGAGTAGCTTATGAACATTAGCTTATCATTTGAAGAGAAGTGAGAGCTTATGAATGAAAACAAAAGAGCTTATGACAGATTATTTAAGAGTAAAACTGAATTTCATTAATATAAAACTTGATTACATAACTGAAAGAAAATTACAAAAGCGTTCAATAGGTGGAAAAATTACATAAGCTAACAATTAAGCTAAAATTATAAACTAAAAGCTACTCTAGGTGTAAAAAGAAAGGATTCTTTTCATGTGTGTGAGGTGAGTGACTATTTATAGCCACACCTGAACCTTCTAGACCCTGAGTTCTTCCACACGCTCCTCTCATATCATCCCTTGGATCCTTCCAATGATTGGATGATGATTTTCATCCGTTAGATCACCAAATGATCTCACACGGATTGCCAGCGTGGCAATCCGTGATTGAGACATTTGTGCTACTTCTGTGAGTGCCTTAAGTACAAAACCCATCATTCTTTGTGCTTCTACTCCTGCCAGCGTGTCATTCTTTGATGTGATAGACCAATAAGGTGAGGTAAGAATGGATTTATGAACTCTGCCAGCATGTATTTGAGCCATTAAATTGCCCATCTTGCCCTTTAATTAGTAAAAGCCGTTTGATTTGACCCGTGGTTACGTTGGGAGAGACGGTGAATAGTACCCAATGACTTTTTGCGCCCAATTTTAACTAAGGGGGTAAAAAGGGTATAACTTTTGGGATATGGCAACACTAGTCCCTTTCTTTGGTTTATTAAAAGCCATAACTTTTATCTTTGGCAGGAATGGTACCTGTGGTTTAATAAAAGGGATATGGGCTTAGGGTTTTGGGCTTTGGATCCGGATGTTGTTTAGGGATAATAGGCCCATTAGACCTCAAGGACCATTTGTGTAACTTTTGAAACTTGAGGGATTGGATTTGAACTTTTAAGATTTTGTCTTCTAGTGTTGACTTTGACTTTGGCTTGATTTCCCGGCTTCTTTTGTGCTCTTCCGTTCCTCGTGTCCGTGTTTGCCCGTTTTTGACGGTTTTCTTGTGATTTTTGTCTTATCCGTACCTGCAAAACACAAAAACAAGCATATCTTTGCCATTTTTAGTATGTTTTTGGTCATTTAGGGTCATTTTTGGTGTTAACGGATATGTGTATTTTACACCTATCAAGCCTCATACGATTTCCAACAGCTAGAAGACCCTGAAGATAATAGACTGAAGAATAGGCGGGATAGTTTGAAAGCAGATAAGTCCAAGCTCTTATCTCTAGAAGTCAACTTATCCTAAAGAGGGTATTGTAAGAAAAAAATGTGTTTTGAACTTAGTTTGTGATTGCATTAGTCTAATTCACAATCACAAATAATAAATATTTGGATTAAAATGAACATAGGATTTATTGTAAATCCTAAATTTGAAAACTTACCTTTCTTGATAAGAAAATACATTCATTTTGTAGTTTTATCTTCGCATAAATTTTCACATCAACATTCACTTGAAATGAAAATATTCACTCTAGTCAAAAGCTTGAAAATATTATATAAACATGTGATAGTTTTAAAAATGATTTGTAATGCTTAAAAATGACTAGGATAATTTTAGACTCTTTAAAAGTAAAAAACTACGCATATTGTGCATAATAACTAATAAGTTTTTTTCACATATAAAATAGATGACAATCCCAAAGATACAAATAAACTCATCATCTTAAATGATCTCATACTTTAGACTAGTCTTAGGCTTAATGGAACACATTAGGAAAATCTTTATTTTTTTTCTTTTAAAAGAATGTTTGTGAGGGTCAAGAAAGATTTCGGGTATATGTCAACTCATTATTCAAATTATGGTTGATATTATTTTCGAATCTTATTGCCAAGTTTTTGAGTTTGGATATGAAATCGGATTCATTATTTGATTAGTTTCAAGATTATATCAAAAACATAACAAAAGATATTATCTTGAATCTACATACTCAATCACACTAGATTGATATGAAAATAATGTTGTCTCTTTCCAAGACGAAAAGAATATGCATCGGTTCATAACTCACACTTGTGATAATGATATTATATTGAGTCTACATGTCCAATAGGTGTGTTCCCAATATTATACTAACATGATTAAAATGCACGTCAAAGTAGGATTGACGACTTGTATGTTTTGTCCGAGATATTCAAGTAAGTTACCTTGAAATGCATTTGGTAAAGTTGTCATTTTTAAAAAACCAAACACGAGCAAATGCACAACATATGTAAATTTTCTCATACAATTCAAAAGCACAAATCAAGACTCAAAATTACTTTTCGTTATAACATTTTCTCACTTTACCAAATAAGCATAATATTATTTTCACCAATCACCACTAAAACACGAGTCCTTTAACCATCTAATAGTATAACTAGGAATAGTGTAACATACTCAATAAATATCTATTATTGTTTTACTTCAATAAGTGATCGTACGATGATTTCGAATATGAAAGTAATTATTATTCAAACGATTATTAATCTCACTATATCGTCCAATTACAAAGTTCAAAATATGAACATGAAATCGAGATTAGAATTTATATAGATTACGGAAATATGAATAAATAGATTCTTTCTTAGTCTACATGTTTAACTATTTTTAGTTATTACATAAATTACGAAATCGATCATAAGAAGAAAAGAATAATCATCGAATTGCAATTCACACTTGTATTAAAGATGTTTTATTAAGTCTAAGTGTTCAAATATTTGTGTTATTAGTTATGGTCAAGTTATACAAGCTAAACATAACACACTCCAAGTAGGATCAACAACTTAGAAATTCCATTGGGAACTTCACGAGTACTCCAACGTAATAATCAAAACTTGGACGTCGAATCCAAAAATTCAAACTGAGAACCCTTATAACATATATAAGCTTCTTCCATTACCAAAAAGTTAACACCATACGGGAAATAATGTTCTGCCTGTTTTTCACCTCACCACGAATCAACGGATCTAGGATCCTTAGATTCGTGTGTGTCTTAGGTGGATATGTGTGTCTATTAAAGCAAATAATAAACCTGGTTTAGAATAATTGGGACCACATATCTCTTACCTAAAAATAAGTCACGAGCAAAAATCTCTCAAACCCTCTCAAAACATCATCAAAGGCCAATTCTTAAAGAATAACACACTCAATCACATAACCAACAATAATTGTAAGTGATTTCATCTTAATTCCTTCTCAATTCTGAGTCTAGGGTTCTAATTTTGCACAAAAAATAAATTTGGGGATTTCAATTTATTTTTTGAATATTGCATGATTAAAACTAGGATACTATAATATAAAACTATTATAATTCCTATAGATGTGAGGATTGCATCATTAGAAGTAATCATTCATGAAACTCAATTTTGCTAAAAACCCCAAATTGATTTTCGATCAAAACTTCTCACAACTAGGAATTTCACAAATGTTGTTTAACTATATTGGTAATACAATGCAAAAACGACTACCATCATAATTATTTGAAAGGTTTTGTCTTTAGTTAGTAATCCCAATTTAATATCTTTAAGTTTATCTTTATGATACATGGCTAAATGCTAACATGTTTTGCATGATATATGCATGTGACGTAATCATAGTATTATGTGACCTTTAATATGATCTACGTGTTTTTCTTGTGCACCCACACTATATCATTAGACTAAAATTTATCGAGTACACATGCATAATTGTCTTAATCCCTAAGGATTTTAGTTCAGATCACTGGATTAATACATTTAAGTGACTTAGTGTCTTTTTCGTTTAAGGTATTGCCTTGTGTCACTAAAATTTATCGAGTACACATGCATAATTGTCTTAATCCCTAAGGATTTTAGTTCAGATCACTGGATCATTATCTTATTCATTTACTTGATTCTTTTCGTCACGAAATACGTTTTCCGTCACTCGCCCTAAACGGTCAAATACTCAAAAAATCCTCATACTAACTCATTCCCACTATTTTGCTACTATATCAACCGTCTCCTATCTTTGAGGATCCGCTCCTTAACTATAAACAGTTATATCACTCATTTTTCAATATCTAATTTATTTCACAAAAAGCTCAATCACACCCCTATCACTATATAGATGGCTAATATCTTCTCTCCACCATTTCCGCTACCACCTTTAAGATAACTTTATACCTCATCGTGTGAGTGTTCTATGAACATTCACAATGCTTGAGAAGAGCTACGTAACTTCACAGTTGAAGATCATCGTATGCTAACCACCATCCGCCTTGACATTGTCAAGCTCTTCGCTTCCATCATCGTTTGTTTTCTTCTTTATTTTTATTATTCGACACGTTATGTCCGGATGAGTACAGATTAAGTAGGAGGGAAACCACACTCGTTCACATATAGTCTTTCACCAAATACTCTCAAGAACTCACAAATGTGATTCTTATTCCCTAGAAACAAACTCACAAGAACACTCATTTCTTTTTCCACCATACAAGTATACCCCGTTCACACAAACCGCAATTGGTTCTAATCTTTTACCTTAACTTCACTATTAGGATTAATACCTCCTCAAGACAAGAATACTTCATTCTTTTAAATATTTGCCTCGTCACTAGAACCTTCAACCCTTACATCAACCTTACAAGAACGTCGTCAGTCATATACTCAAACCTTACAAGTATACTTTACTCTTGATAGTAGTTAGTTCAAAAACCTTCAATCCTCACAAACATTTTACTCAAAGCACATACCTACACAATCTTGATATGATGAACATCTTCACCTTCATCAAGAACACTTCACCAACCTTATCACCTTCACCACCAAATATTGGTCCTCACTCGCAAACTCCCATACCAAAGAAATTATCTCCTCAAGAACATCCCACACTTGTTCAATAAGCACAAGTGATCCTTTCATTTTTTCCACAATTGTTTCTTTAAGTTTGTTTCCACTTACTAGCAAGTGAAGAACACAAAGAAGACATTTAAGCTTTAAGTGTTATCGAGTCACCACATTGTTGTGTCTTTTATTTTTCTTTCACTACGAAAGAACTACCACCTCGTCTCTCACATCCACCTTTGTTCCCCAACCCAACCCCCCCCCGCCCTCCACCCCCCCACCCCCCCACCACACCAATACCACCCCCCCCCACCCAAACAAAAACCAAACCACCCCCCCCCCCCCCCAAAATTCACCCCCACCCCCCCCACGCCACCCCTCCCCCCCAACCCAATGACCCCCCCCCCCCACGCCCTCACCCACCACCCCCCAAAAAACCAACCCCCCCCCCTCCCTCCCGAAAAGACACCACACCAAAACACCTAACACACCCCCCCCACCCCCCAACCCCATAAAAAACCCCCTCCACCCCCCTCCCCCCACCCCCCCCCCCCCCCCCAACAAACCCCCCCCAAATCCACCCACCCCCCCCCTCCCACCAACCCATACACACCCACCCCCCACCCCTCCCTCCCGCACCCCCACCCCCCTAACCCCCCCCCACCGCCCCACCCACCCCCCCCCCCCAACCACACACACCAAACCCCCCCCCCGCCCCCCCCCCACCCCGCCCCCACCCCACCCCCAAAACCCACCCCACCAGCCCCCCCCCCCACCCCCACCCAAAAAAACCCAACCACCCCCAAAACGACCCCCCCCGCCCCCCCCCACCAGAAGCATACCCCCACCCCCACGCCCCCCCCAAACACCCCCACACTTAACCTCAACCTAACCCAAACCCCACCCCCCCCCCAAAACCCAAATACACCCCCCCCCCCAGAAAAACCCCCCCCCCCCCACCCCCCCCCCGCCAAGACACCTCCCCCCACCCCACAAAACCACCCCCTCAAAACCCCCCCCCCCACACCCCTCCACCCCCCATAAAAAAAAAAAACCCCAACCCCAACCCCCCACCCCACCCCCCCCAACCCACCGCACCAATAAAAAAACACCCGCACCCACAACCAACCCCTCCACCTCACTACAACACCACCCCAACCCTTTCAAGTCACCCCCACCCCCCCCAACAAACCCCCCACCCCCACGCCCAAAAAAACCCAACTCCCCCCCCCCCTCCCCCCCGCCCCCCCAAAAAGCTCACCTCCCCACCCCCCCCCCCACCCCCCCCCCGCCCGTATAAACACCCCCCCCCCCACCCCCCCCCCCCCCGCCCCCGCCCCCTCCCCCCCACCACACCCCCCCACCCCCCTAACCCCCCACCCCCAAAACCCCCCCCCCCCCACCAACCCACTCCCAACCACAACCCCCCCCACCCCAAAAACCAACAATTCCCACCCCCCCAAACCCCCCCCAAACCCAATCCCCCCCAAAACCCCAATACAAAGAATAGGCCCCCCCCCTACCCCCCAAACAACCCCCATCCACACACACCCCCACCAAACCCCCACCCCCCCCCCCCCCCCCCCCCCCCACACCCCACCCGCCCCACACCCACCCCCACCCCCCCACCCCCCCCCCCCAACCCCGCACCCACCAAACCCACCAACCCCCCCCCCCCCCCCCATGAATAACCACCCCCCCCTGACCCCCACCACCACCCAAATTTCCACCGCTCCCCCCCAAACAACCAAAAAAAAACTCCCCCACCCCCCCCCACCCCCAAACACCAACTCCCGCACCACCCACCCACAATACACCACCCCCCCCCCCAAACTACCCCCCACCCCCCAGACCCCAGTCAACCCCCCACCGAAAATAATAAAAAAAAACCACATCCCAGCCCCCCCACCCAATCCACCCGCACCCCCATCCACCCACCCCCCCCACCAACGAACACCACATACCCCCACAAAACCCCCCACGACCCCCAACCCCAACCAAACCCCCCATACAACAACCACGCACCCCCCCGCCCCACTCACCCCCCAAACCCCCCACCCACCCCCCAGATCACCCCCCCCCCAACCCCCCAAAAAATCTCAAACCACCCCACCCCTCCCTACCACCCCACCCCCAACCCCACCCCAACCCAAACAAAACACCCCCCCCCCACCCCCCCCAAAACAGAACCCATAGACTAACCCCCCCAACCCCCCCATACAGTCCCAAAACACCCCCAACCCCCCCCCACACACCATAAGCCAAAAAACACCCACCCCCCCACCCCCCCACCCAACCATCCCCACACCCCCCACCCCGCCCCCGCCTCCCCACCACCCCCCCCCCCCCACCCCCCCCCCCAACAAATCATAAAAAAAATATCAAACCCACCCCCCAAACCCCACACGCACCCCCCCCACCACACCCCCCAAAACCCCCACCCCACCCCACCCCCACCCCCCATCCCCCCCAACCCCACCCCCACCCCCCCCCCAAACCCCCCACCCCAGTACCACCCCCCCCACTCCAACCCACCACAAGAACAACCCCAAAAAAACCCCCCCCCCCCCACCCCAAATCCACCCCCAAACCCCCACCACCCCCCCCCCCCAAACAACCCCTCAAACCACCCCAATACCCCACCCTCGCCCCCCCACCCGCACCCCACCACCCCCCTCCAACCACCACCCCCCCCGGACAACCCCCCCCCCCCCCCCCCCCCCCCAACCCCCACGAACACCGCCGCCGCGCCGCGCCCCCCCCCCCAAACCCCCCCTGCCCACCCCCCCCTCCAAACCGCCCAAACCACCCCGCCTCCAACCCCCCCCCCCCCCCCAACACTCTCACACCCCACACCCCCTCACCAGAAACCCCTCCTCACGCAAGCCAAAAACCCCCCCCCCCCCAACACCCCAAACATAATAACACCCCCACCCCCCCAAAATACCCCACCCCCCAAGCCCCGCCACCCCCCAAACCCCCACCCCCCCCCCCAAACTCATCACACCCCCCACCCCAACCCCCAAACCCCCCCCCACCCAACCCCCCCCACCCCACCCGCACACCACCCCCCCCCCCCCCCCCACACCCCACCCCCCCCACCCCCCACCCCACCAACCCCCCCGCCCACTCACCCAAAAAAAAAAACACCCCGCACCCGACCCCCACCCCATTACCACTAACCACACCATGTCACTACACTCACCCCCCCCCCGCACCACATCCCCCGCAAACCCCCCAAACCCCCACCCACCCCACCCCCCCGCCCCCCCCCCAAATCCCCCTCCCCACCCCCCCCCGCCCAACACCCCCCCGAACCAAGAAACCAAACTCCCCACCACCCCCCCAACCACCACCCACCAATACACCAAACTCCACACCACCCACCACCCCCCACCCCCCAAACCACACCCCCGCCCCCCCCCCCCCCCCCCTCCAACCACCAGATAACCCCACCCCTCACCCACCCCCCCCCCCCCCCCCCCCCCACCCCCCCCCCCCCCACCCCACCACCCCACCCCTCCCCAACCCCCCCAAAACCATCACACGACAGCCACCGCCCATAAAAACCCCAACACGCCCCCACCAAATAAAACATAACCCCCCCCCACCAAACACCCCAAAGAAAAACCCCCCCCCCACCCCCCCACCACCCCCCCCCCCAACACACCCCTCGCCCAACACCCCCCCCCAACCCCACCCCCCCCCCAAAAACCCCCACCCCCCCCCCCAATACCAAAAGATCCCACCCCAAAAAACCACCACCATACCCCCCGTCCCACCCCCCCCCCCCCCCCCACCCCCCCCCTCCCCACCCCCCCCCCCACCCCCCGCCCCACTCCCAAAATCCCAAAAAATTAAATCCCACCCCCCCCCCCCCCCCAACCCCACCCAAGGACACCCCCAAAAAAACTACCCCAAGAACCCCCAACAAAACCACCCCCCCCACGCCCCCCCCCCACCCCCCCCCCCAGAAAACCCCCCCCCCCCCCACCCCCCCCCCCACCCATCACACCACCCTCATCCCACCCCCCCCCCCCCCGCCCCCACCCCCCAAGAGGATACTACCCCCCCCCCCCCCCCACAAACCCCCCCCACCCCCCCCAAAACACCCCCACCCCCCCCAAAAGAAAAAACACCCCCCAAAACAAACCCCAGACCCCACCCCCCCCCCCCCCCCCCACCTCAATCCACCCTCACCCCACCAAAAACATAAACCAAAAAAGGCAAAAAAACCACTCACAAATGATAAATACCCACACCGCCCTGCACCCCCCCCCACAACCCCCCCCCCACCCACCCCCACACCCAACCCCCCAAAACCAAACCACCCCCCCCCGCGCCCACCCCCACCCCACCACTAAGAACCCCCCCACCCCCCTCCACCCCACACCCCCACCCCGCGCCCAAACCCCTCCCCCGCCCCCCGCCCCCCAAAACCCACACACCCCCCCCCCCCCCCCCCCCCAATACCCCCCCCCACCCCCCCCACCCAACACACCCCCCCCCCCAAACCAGCCCCACCCCCCAAACAAAAATAAACCCCACCACCCCACACGCAAAACACACACCCCCCCCCCCCCCCCACCACCCCCCCCCCCAAACAACCCCCCACCCGCACGCCCCCCCCCCACCCCCCCCCCCCCCCTGCATAACAACCACCCCCCCCCCACCCAACCCCTCCCCCACCCGCCCGAATAAAAAACTGCACCACCCCACCCACCCCCCCAACCCTCCAAACCCCCCCCCCTACACCCCCCCCACCCCCTCCGCCCCGCCCCACCCCCCCCCAAACCCCCCCCCCCCCCCCCCCCCACAATACCCACCACCACCCCCCCCCCCCAAACAAAACAAAATAAAAAAGAAACCCGCCCCCCACACCCGCCCACCCAACCAAAAACAAACCCCCCCCCCCCCCCACCCCCCCCAAAAAAACCTCACCCCCACACCCCGCCCCCCCCCCACACCCCCCCAAAACACCCCTCCACGCCCCCTCCGCCCCCCCACACCCCCACCCCCCCCCAAACAATATAAACACACCCCCTCCACCCCGCCCAACCCTCCGCCCCCCCCCCCCCCCCAATCCCCCCCCCCACACCCCCCCAACCCCCCCCCCCAAACCCCCACCTACCATCCCCCCCCCCACAAAACCCCCCCCCCCCCCCCACCCCCACCAAACACCCACACACCCCCCCCCCAACCACCCCCCCACCCCGCCCCCCCCCCCCCCCCCCCCCCCCCCCCCCCAACCCCCCCCCGACCCCACCCCCCCTCCCCCCCCCTCCCCAACACCCACCCACCCCCCCCAACCCCCCCCCCCCCACAAAGACCCACCCCCCCCTCCGACACCCCCACCTCCCACACCCCCCCCCCCCCCCAAAGTTCACACCCCCCACCCAAACACCACCCCCAATAATAAAAACACACCCCCCACCCCCACCACAACCACCCCTCCCCCCCCCAACCCCCCCCGCACCCCCCCCCCACCCAACCCCACCAACCCACCCCGCCCCGACCCCCCCCCCCCCCCCCACCCACCCCCCCCCCCCCACACAGCCCCCCCCCCCACCCCCCCCCCCCACCCCCCCCCCCCCCTCCCCCCCCCCACCCCCCGCCCCCCAACAAAACAACCCCCCCCCCCCACCACCCCACCCCCCCCCCCCCCACCCCCACAACCAAAAAACCCCCCACCCCCCCGTCACACCCCCCCCCCCCCAAAAACCCCCCCAAACCCCCCCCCACCCCTCACGCCCTCACCCCCCCCCACCCACCAAATACCCCCCACCCCCCACCCTCCCATCTCCCTCACCCCAACCCCCCCCCCCCCCACCCCGCCAACAACAAACCCACCCCCTGACAACAACCCCCAACACCCCCACCCCCCCAAATCCCACTCCCAACCCCCCTCCACCCCCACACCCCAAAAAAACACCCCACCCCCCCCCCCAAAAAACCTCCCCAACCACCCACCCCCATCCCACCCCCCCCCCACCCACACACCCCCCAAAAACCACCCCCCCCCACCCCCCCCTCCCCCCCACCCCCCCCCCCACCCCCCCCCCTAACACGCCCCCCCCCACCACCCCCCCCACCCCCCAACCCCCCGCCCCAATTAACCCCCCCACTAAACCCCCCCCCACCCCAACACAAAGAAACCCACCCCTCCCCCCCCCCCCCCCAACCCCCCCCGCACCAATCCCACCCCCCCCCCCCCCAACAAAAAAAACAACCCCACCACCCCCACCACACAAACCCCCCACCAAATACACAAAAAACGGCCCACACCACCACCCCAACCCCCCCCCAACCCAACCCAGGAAAAAACCTCAACCAGCGCCAACCCCCCCACCCCCCCTCCCCCCCCCCCCCCCCAACGCACACCCACCCCCCCATACCCACACCCCCCCCCCCCCCCCACAACACCCACACCCCCAACCCCCCCACCCCCCCCCAAAACCACACCCCCAAACCCAAAAAACACCCCCCACAACCAACCCCCCCCCCTCCCCCCATACTCCCCACCCCAAAAAAAAAAAACCCAAACTCGCCCCCCACCCACCCCCCCCCCCCCCACAGAACCCCCACACCCCCCCCCACCCACCACCCAACCCACTCACCCCCCCCCCCCCCCCACCCCCCCCCCCAACCCCCCCCACCCCCCCCACCCCCCCCCCCCCCCCCCCCCCCCCCCCCCCCACACCCCCCCCCCCCCCCCCCCCCACCCCTCCAAAAGCCACCCCCGCACGCGCCCCCAAAAACAACACCCCCCCCCCCCGCCCCAAACTCAACCCCACCCAAAAAACACCCCACTAAACCCCACCACCCACCCCACGCCGGAAAACCAAACACCCCAACCGCCACCCCACCAACCCCCACCCCCCCCCCCCCCCCCACAGCCCCCCCCACCACACCAAAACCCCCCCCCCCCACCCCACCCACCACCCTCCCCCACCAACTCACCCCCCCACCACCCAACCACCCCCCAGCACCCCACCCCCCCCACCCCCCCCAACACCCCCCACCCCCCCCAAAACCCCCCCCCCAAAACCACATAACCACACCCCCCCCCACCCCCCACACCCACCCCCACCCCCCCCAACCACTCCCCCCCCACCCCAAAAAAAGAAAGTAAACCCCCATAAAAAACACTCCCCAAAAGCACCCCCCCCCCCCCCCCCCCACCCCCAAAAAAACAAGCCCCCCCCCCCCCCCCCCCGCCCCCGCCCACACCTCACAGCACCCGCCAATTTACCCCCAAACCCCCACCACCCACAAATAAAACTCACCAAATACCCCAAAAAAAAGAGCCCCCCACAACTCCACCAAAAAAAAACACACCCGCCCCAACCTCCCCACCCCCCCCCCCAACACACCCCAACACCCCACTACCCCCTCCCCCCCCACCCTCCCCCCACCCCCCACCCCCCCCCCACCCCCCACCACTAACACCACCCACCCCCCCCCCAAACCCACCCCAAGCAACCAAACCCCAAACACCCAATAAAGACCACCCACCCCCACCCCACCCCCCCCACCCAACAAACTAACCCCCGCTCCCACTCCCACCCCCCCCCCCCCCCAAAACCCCACCCCCCCCCCACCACCCACCCCCACGCCACCCCACCCCCCCGAACACCCACCCCACCCCCCAACCAATACAACCCCCAATAAAAAAACCCCCCCCCCCACCCCACCCCCCCACAAAAAAAAACCACACCCCCAACCCTCCCCCCACCCCCCCCCACCCCCCCCCCCCCCAAGACACCCCCCCCCCCCCCCCCCCCCCCCCCCCCCCCCCCCCCCCCCACCCACCCACCCCAAACCCCACCCCCCCCCACCCCCCCCCCTCCCCCTCACCCACCCTACACACCGAATCGACCCACCCCCCCCCCCCACCACCCCCCCCCCCCACCCCCCCCCCCCCCCACCCCAAAACACCCCACACCCACCCCCAAACAAAACCCCCCCCCCCCCCCCCACAACCCCCTCCCAAGCCCCCCAAAAAACCCCCAACCCCCCCCCCCAAACCCCCCCCCAACCCCCCCCAAACCCCAACCCCCAAAACCCACCCCCCCAACCAAACACAACCAACCACCCCCACACCTGACACACCCCCCCCCACCCACCCCCCCCCCACACCCCCAAACAACAATACCCCCCCCGCCACCCCACCCACCCCGCCAAAAAACACAAACAACCCCTCACCCCCCACCAGCGAATAACCAAAACCCCCCCCCCCCCCCCCCACCCCACACATCCCCACCCCTAAAACCAAACACCCACAAAAAACAAACGCCCCAAAACCCCCCCCCCCCCCCACCACCCCCCCCCCGCCCCAACCACCCAAACAACTAAAACCAACCCCCACTCCCCAAAAAACCCCCCAGACCCAATTAACCCCCCCCAACCCGCCAACAAACCCCCCCCCCCCCCACCCACCCCCCCCCCCCCCCCTCCCACCCCCCCCCCCCCCCCCAAACCACCCGCAACACCCCCCCACCCCCCCCCCCCCCCCCCCCCCCCCAATCACCCCCCCCCCCCCCCGCCCCCCCCCCCCCCCCACAAAAACTCTCTGGCACCACCCACAGAACCATCCCAACCCACCCCCCTCGCACCCCCACACCCCCACCCAAACCCCCACCAACCCCCCCGACCCCCCCCCCCCCCACCCCCCCCCCCCCCCCCCACCCCACTCCAAACCCCCCAATCCCCAGACCACCACCCACCCCCCCCATAAAAAAAACAAAAGTAGCACCCCCCCCCCCCCTGCCCCCAATAAAACCACACATCCCCAAATCCCCCCCCAAACACCCCCCCTCCAACCCCCCCCCCCCCACCCCCCCCCCCCCCCCACCCCCCCCCCCCCCACACCCCCCCCCCCCACACCCCCCCCACAGTACCCCCCCCCCCCCCAAACCCCCCCAACCCCCCACCCCAACAATAACTATCAATACACCCACCCACCCCCCCCCCCGCCAGCCCACCCCCCCCCCCACCCCACCCCCAAACCCCTCCCGCCCCCAAAAACCCCCCCCACCCCCCACCCCCACCCACACACCCCACCCCCCACCAACCACCCCCCCCCCCCAAGTCCCCACCACCCCCACCCCACCCCCCCCCCACCCCCGATGCCCACCAAATCCCAAACACCAAAAAAACCCCACACCACGTCAACCCCACCCCCCCCCACCACACCCACCTCTACCCCCCCCCCCCCCCCCCCCCCGCTCCCCAACAAAAAAATAACAACCCACCCCACACCAAACCCCACCATCACCCCCCCCCTCACCCACCCAAACCAGAACCCCCCCCCCCCCCCCCCCCCAAAACAACCACCCCTCCCCCCCCCCCCACACCCCCCCTCCATATCAACCCCCACCCGCCCCCACCCCCCCGCCCACACCCCAGCCCCAGCCCCCGCCCCCCCCCCCCCCCCCCCCCCCCCCCCCCCCCCCCCCCCCCAACAATCATCCCACTCACCACACCCCCCACACCCACCGCACACACACACCCCCAAAAAAAAACCACCCCACCCCCAACCCCCCCCCCCCCAACACCGCCCCCCACACCAAAACGCCCACCCAAATAAACAGAATCCACACCCCCCACAAAACAGTAACGCAACAAATAAATCCCAACACCACCAGACCCCCCCCCCACCACCCCCCCCCCCAAAACTCACGACCAACACCCGCCCCGCCCCCAACCACCCCCCCCCCCGCCCCCCTCCACACACCCCCCATACCCCCCCCCCACCCCCCCCCCCCCCCCCACCGCCCCCCCAATAAACCCCCCTCCCCCCCCCCCTACACCACCCCCAAACCACCAAACCCCCACACCCCACCCGCCCCCCCCCACCCCACCCAAAACCAAAAAACCCACCCGCCCCCACCAACCACACTCCATTATCTTCAATTCCACCTAACCTCCTACCAACCAACCACCCCCACCAAAGATGCAACCCCACCCCCCCAATCATAACGAACCCACCTACACCCACCACGGCAAAAACCCTCCCATGAAAGAACCCACACAATGTTCCACCCCCCAAGCCCACCCTCCAACCAACCTCAAAAATATAAAGGAATGACTAAAATAAACGTAAACCCCTTACATACAATAAGAATAACTAAAATCACCCAGGACTAAAAATGCACCAAGTTAAAGCAATGAACACTGCAATTGTAGACTACATACATAGTATGATATAAGAGCCCTTTTCTATAAAGATCAACGATGAATTACATGTGCAACCCCACACTATAACAATAGGTACATCTATCTGGATAAACTATTGCTTCACATAGTTCTAGCACGTAGCACTTCAATATTATGATTTTGATAAGATTAATACATTTAAAGTGACTTAGTGACTTTTCGTTTAAGGTATTTGCCTAGTGTCACTAAAATATATCCGTGAGTACACAATCATAATAGTCTTAATCTCCCTAAGGATTTAGGTCAGATCACTGGATTAATACATTTAAGGACTTAGTGTCTTTTTCGTTAAGGTATTGCCTAGTGTCACTAACATTAATGAGACTAACACATGGCATATTGTCTTAATCCCTAAGGATTTTAGTTCAGATCACTGGATCATTATCTTATTCATTTACTTGATTCTTTTCGTCACGAAATACGTTTTCCGTCACTCGCCCTAAACGGTCAAATACTCAAAAAATCCTCATACTAACTCATTCCCACTATTTTGCTACTATATCAACCGTCTCCTATCTTTGAGGATCCGCTCCTTAACTAACACATAAACAGTTATATCACTCATTTTTCAATATCTAATTTATTTCACAAAAAGCTCAATCACACCCCTATCACTATATAGATGGCTAATATCTTCTCTCCACCATTTCCGCTACCACCTTTAAGATAACTTTATACCTCATCGTGTGAGTGTTCTATGAACATTCACAATGCTTGAGAAGAGCGGACGTAATTCTCAGTTGAAGATCAACGAATGCTACCCCAATCCGCCTTGACAAATGTCAAGCTCTTTCGCTTCCATCATCGTTTTTGTTTTTCTTCTTATTTTTATTATTTCAGAGCACGTTATGTCCGATGAGTAACAGAATAATAGGAGGGAAGACCACACTCGTTCACATATAGTCTTACACCAAATACTCTCAAGAACTCAACAAATGAGCATTCTTTATTCTAGAAAAACAAACTCACAAGAATACTCATTTCTTTTTCAGCCACAAAAGTACACCCCGTTCACACAAACCGCAATTGGTTTAAATTTCTTAGCCTAACTTCACTATTAGGATCAATGCCTCCTCAAGACAAGAACACTCCACTCTTTTGAATATTTGCCTCGTCACTAGAACCTTCAACCCTTACGTCAACCTGACAAGAACGCCGTCAACCATATACTCAAACTTTACAACTATACTCTACTCTTGATTGTAATAGTTAGTTCAACAACCTTCAATCCTCACAAACATTATACTCAAAGCATATACCTACACAATCTTGATATAAAGAACATCTTCACTCACCTTCACCACCAAATATTGGTCCTCACTCGCAAACTCCCATACCAAAGAAATTATCTCCTCAAGAACATCCCACACTTGTTCAATAAGCACAAGTGATCCTTTCATTTTTTCCACAATTGTTTCTTTAAGTTTGTTTCCACTTACTAGCAAGTGAAGAACACAAAGAAGACATTTAAGCTTTAAGTGTTATTGAGTCACCACATTGTTGTGTCTTTTATTTTTCTTTCACTACGAAAGAACTACCACCTCGTCTCTCACATCCACCTTTGTTCGTCAACATTGACAACCAACAATGCACCCAACAAAATACCCAACAAAGCTATGAATTCACAATTAGAACAATGCACTTGTTACATTAGGATCACATGCAACCCAATCACTCTTGTCATTGTTAGTGCAACTGATATATATTAGTCTAAATCATCTTTGTCAACCTTAGCTCAACACCTTCCCTCTTCATCCTCGCTCATCCTTCCCCACTTTCCATTATATGAAATCATTTTCATTTACATCTAGGTGCATATCATTTTTTACTATATTTATTCTTGTCATAATATAACTCCTTTCTAGTATATATTTTTGCATAACTTGTTAAAATATTGGTGACATCAATTTACTTTTATATGTCATAAAAACTTTTCTTCTAAGAACACACTTAGAGTATGTATTCTCAACAAATCATCCTTATCATCAACATTTAGTTCGAGCTAAAGTCTTACAATGATGTTTTTCCTAAAACACCCCACACATGAAAAGCACACATAATGCTTAACAAATAAACCTTAAGGGTTTAGGAATCTCTTAATACAACCCTTGATGAAAGTCTATCCGAATTCAAATCATCATCTTTGGTAGATAATGATTTCTTAAGGAACATGTCGTTCTAAATATGATGGTACTCCTTATCCGAATGACATCTTGGAAGAAGTCATTCACATAACAATGGTGTGTCAATCAATAAACGAAGTCCGTTCTCATTTATTAAAGTTGGTGTGATTAATTGGATAAATTTGGTGTCAATTGAGTCTTAGTCATCGAGCATGTGTCTTGGTTCTTTTTCTTCTTATCATTTAGGCTGTTGTTTTTTTAACAACATTTGAATGTGTCTAGTGTCCAACATTTCTTGAAAGTATAAGACTTTAGAGTACTCATACCTAAGACATGCATATCATGTTCCTCGATAGTATATTACTATATGTATTTTTGCTATCATGATCTCTTTTATCTGATTTCTCTTACTATTTACATGTTTAGTGCTTTGAATTATGGCTACAAAACTAGGTTCTGTCCATTTTTTAGGGTCTTTGCGACCAACGGATCCAATAATGGTGGATCCGTTAGTTCTTTGGTAGATCCTTACCTAGCAGACGCCAAAATTTAGAATTTCTTGATTTTTAACTTTTAGCACTTTATCTATTAGTTATGCTACTTGCTCCTAAACATTATCTTAAACCTTAAGATCAAAATACTATTCACATATATCTATTTTTTGTTACATACATAAATATCATCATTATTATGTATATGTGCGCTTGTCTACTAACTTTGTTTTATAGTACACTTTCCTAACTCACTTCCTTGGTGTCCCAAACAAGGGGGAGCTTCCGACAAGCACTTAGAGAGTGCATCTTGTATACATTTAGTTGCATATACTCGTCCAATGGAGAATCCAGTTTTGCACTAACATTTTTTATAGGTTTTTGATAATACCTTGATGTCTCAAATAAGGGGGAGCATTCGTCAAGAAGAAGCATATATGCATCCATCATATATTTATCCTATTGCTTCATGATATATATATTATGTTGCACAAAACTAACCCTTGATGTAGGTTAAGTCTTTGTAA
>BQNB010081599.1:0-29577 GCA_026074375.1 Tanacetum coccineum
TGACTATGCCTAGGGTTCTTTTTATAGACTAAGGAAACCCTAATGGGCTTTACAAAACGCGTATAAAGATAATGCATATCATTTCCTAAGATATCCCATGCATATCTTTAACTCTAACTAATTTATGCGTAAGCAGACTTAACTATTACATAAGCAGTATTAACTTTTTAACACTACCAGTACTAACTATGATAATCCTTCTACAAGTACTAACTATGTAACTAGCAGAACTAACTATAATACACTAACATAATTAAGTATGTTATACAAAATTCCTAACAATTGGTGAGTAAGTCAATTTATCTAACTCATACCAGGCCTGATATATTTTACTCAGTTCAATGTTTGAGTCAGTATATGATTCCCCATTACAATCTCATTTTAAGGCTGCCTTAAGAGTGTTAAGGTATTTGAAAGGTGCTCTAGCACCTAGAGTTCAGTTTTATAGGTCTAATAGCTTAACTTTAAAAGATTTTTCTTATGCTGATTGGGCAAAGTGTCCAGTTACAAGGAAAAGTGTTTCAGGGTTTGTGGTTGTGATTGGTAATTGTCCTGTATCTTGGAAAAGTAAGATGCAGCCAACAATATCTAGATCTTTAACAGAAGTTGAATATAGATGTCTAGCTGCTTCTACTTGTGAAGTAATATGGATTTGTAACATTTTAAGTAATCTTAAGATAATTAGGTTGTTTCCAGTTGAATTTTTTTATGATAGCAGTCCTGCTATTCAAATTGCAAGTAATCCAGATTTTTATGAAGAAATAAAGCACTTTGAAATTGATGTGCATATTGTAAGGGAAAAAGTTTCTGCTGGGGTAATTAAAACAGTTAAAATTCATACCTCTGAGCAAGTTGCTGATATTTTTACATAAGGATTGAGTATAAGTCAGCATCAAATGTTTTGTAAAAAGTTGGGGCTTATTGAAATGTTCAAGTTATAAGTTTGAAGGAGGGTGTTAAATTAAGTCAATATTAGTCTAACTTATATCTTGTGTTTCTAGTGTTTCATATAAGTGCAGGGGTTGATATTCTCAAGTTGTGAAAGTGTGAAGTTGAAGGTTGCAAGTGTCAAAGTCCAAGCTAGAGGGACTGAAGATGTATGTTGTTGGTCTGTAAAAGAAAGAGAGGTAGCTTGGGTTTCAGTTAATCTTTCCAGCCTTTGTTAGTCATTGATATATACGTTGGGTGATAATCCTATTCTTGATTATCATCTTGAGATTATTATTGTATTCTTGATTTGTATAACAGTTGATCAATCTCTTTATTTGATCAACCTGTTTGTAGAGATCTTGTAGTAAGATAGTAGCATCCATTGTTGGGGGCTACTTTTGATTTGTATGTAGGTTGCACGCAGTTGGGGAAATCATCTATTAGGTTTTTAGAATAAAAGAATAAAAGGGAGGTTGGTTGAGTTCAATTGGTGTTATTATATTGTTTAGATATAATTAACATGGTATCAGAGCATAGGTGTTAATCTTGATCGATCTTGGAATAATAGGGTTTACGATTTTGTGAGTAAATTAGGGATTCTTGGATAATTGATTGATTTAGGTGATTAAGGTTGTAATTTTAACGATTGAGTTGAAATTTGTTTGTTTGGGTTCTTTGATTTGGTGATTTGTGGGATTCTTTGATTAGGGTTTCAAAACCCTAATTTATGCCTTTGGGGATTTTTTTTAATTCTTGGTGGTTGCTCTTTGATTCTGGCTTATTCTTCTACTTCTTGACTAAGTGAATCAAGAAGAGGGGAGATCTTGGTCTTTCGCTGCTGAATTCCTGAGATTGCTTTGTAACGTCTCTCTTTCTTATCTCTTTGTTATTTCTTTGCTTACTTGTTCTTCTTTCTTCTTGACTAAATAAATCAAGAAGAAAGGATAGGGTGTTTTAGTGTAAATCAGCCCTTGACCTACCACCTCTTCGTGGCAAGGAAGCCTGGGAACTTCCTTCTTCCCTTATCTCTTATTCGTGAATTGATTGTGTTCATTCTATTTTCTTATTTGATCTTGTTTGCCTGTCTGTCTGTTTTTCTGTTTGTTTGTAATTGTTTGATTCTGTTTCTTGTTTGTTATTATGGCTATTGGTGATCCATCTGGTTCTGGTTCTACTGATTTGATTAATAATCTTGATGCTGGTAATTGATACCAACTTAATTACACTTATATATATAACTTAATATACATATATATAATTAAAATCAAAATATCAATTAAGAAGAGTGAGAGTAAGTATTCCGTAAGGTTTTTAAGAAGGAAATTTGCTTTTAACCAAAGCAAAATCCAAAACCTTCCCGGGTCTTTCCCGACGAGGCGTAAATTGAGAATGGAGTTTAAGTTCGTGATCGCGTGTTTGAATAATCAAGATTTTTGATTTGTATTATATTTCTACTAATAATATGCAAAAATAAATAAACGCAAGTAAACAATGAAAGCAATTAAAGATCGAACCTAAAAAACGTTAACGGGAATTAAAAACGCAATTCTAAAACCTAAATTATCAAATTTTAACCCTACAAAAGCAAATTTAATTTTTAAAGGTCCTAAATGATAAAAGAAAATTAAAAAAAAGAATTATATTTTTTTGACTTTTATTTTATTTATTATGAATTAAAAACTAATTTAATCTAAAAAATTAATTAAAAATACTAAACTAATTTGGAAAATTTTGAAAAATTCAGGAAAAGTACTTTGCACAATTATAATCCTATGAAAAATAAAATTAGCCCAACAACTTATTTGAATAAGCAAGAAATAAGCAGAAAATGCCTGAAAGCTTAAAGGGGTAAAAAGGGTATAAAAGAAAGTTGGGGTGAAGTTATAACAAAAAAGACCCAAGGGCGAGTTGGCAGTGGAGTGTGTTGTTAAGGTGTTGGTGTGTGAAGGGCAGGTCACAGGTTCGACCCCTATGGCTTCCCTTTTTTATAAAACATTTTTTTTAAACTAATCTATAAATAGAAATAACAAACTTTTAAAAAAGGAACTTTTTACAAAACTTAAAGATAAGCTAGAAATAAGCTAACTTAAGGTGACAGTTTTTCTTATCTTAACTAAGAGACTTTTGAGCTAAACTGCCAAGCTTTTAAAGATTAAATAAGCTAAAGGCAAAACAAAATAAGCTAAAATAGATACTAAGCTATACCTAATAAGCATATAGGACTAAAAATAAGCAGACCAAATAAGCTAAAAACTACCAAATGCATTAAGACATAAGATTCAAAAACAGGACTTAAAGGACTCTTTGACAGATTTTATGCTAAGATGAAGAATAAATAAGCATTGAGATTAAGCTAAAAACTGGAAATAGATAAAGACTAATAAGCTAATGACTCAAATAAACAAGAATTAAGCAACTAGACAAAGAAATAAGCTAAAAAAAGTAAAGATGAAACTGACATACTCTACTATATTTATGGCTTTTTGAGTTAAAAGGCTATTTTGCAGCTAGGATTTAAGTCACAAAAAGACCTTTTGACACAATATAAACTAAAAAGAGATTAACTTCATACTACTATAAGCTAAAGTAAACAGAAATCATCCAAAGAAAAGCTAGAATCAAACCACAATTTGAACTGCAATATTAGATTTTAAAAACAAACTATAGACTTTGACTGATTATAGCCAAAACTCATTCTAAAGATTTTCAGAGTTTAGTATCTCAAAACAGATATTGATTGATGAACTAGAAACTCATTTTGACACAAAAAAAAAACACTCAAGTAAGACTTTAATCAATTAAACACAAATAAGCTGATATAAAACCTTAAAACTGGCAGACTAGAATTTTTGATAAAAGAAACTTGAGAACTTGGCAAAACTTATTTTACACTAATGAAAACTATCATTCAGACTAAATAAGAGCTTAACAAACCTGACTTAATCACCAATAATGACACAAGCAGTTTTAACTTAAGTTAAGACTGCTTATGCCAAACACCCCTTTAAATACTTAAAATCTAAATTTAAGCTAACAGATCTTATTAAGCCTTAAAATGATGAAACAGATTTAGTACTATGGTATTAAAAGACTAATAAGCAAAAACTAGAGAAGAATAAGCACTCTTATATAAGCTATAACTATGAGCAGTGTTAACTAATATTTAAGCAGTCTTAACTTAAAAACTTGACAGATTCAGCAGTTTTAACTAAAAACTTGACAGATACATTTTAAACTTAAAACAAACTAAACTAAGCTAGTAATTGGTCACATTAGGCAATATTAAGACAACAATAAGCACTAAAAAAGCATAATAAGCAGATATAAGCAGTTTGAAAGCATATCTAGGGAAAATGAAATAACCTGCATTTATAAGCTTTCACTAAAAAACCTAAAGCTCTAGTGATTCAACTTCTTATCAATAAGCTGAATCCAAAAACCATAAGCCCATCCTTGTCTGGCTTATCATCCAAAAGCTCAACACCATCATACTTAACCACTTAACTGGAAAGTAAACAAACAAGATCAAATAAGCTTTTAGGAGCTTATTTGAGCTTAAAGAAAGCTTGAGAAAACTATTTTGCTTATTAAAAGACTTGAGTAAATGGCATAAGTAAAAACCGAAATTAAAGAACGCAATTGATTTAAAACTAAAAATTACTTTTTATTAATAAAACCAGAAGTACATTAAGCAGAATGTCAATACAATAAGCATAAAATAAGCTGGTAAATAAGAGCTAAACTACACTACTCCTAATTACAATCAAAAACTACCTCATGTTACAATGAAAACCTAATCTATTTATATAAAAACTAAGGTGCAGGGTATGTTTCTTGTATGAGTGATAACCAAATTTCAATCTGAGCCCTTCAATCCATCTTGTGCTTCTTTAATTTAATCCAAGCCTTTGAATTTATCCCATCCAATCAATTCTCTTAGGATTGCCATCATGGATTTGTTGGTTTGTAAAGTGGGGTCGAAGGTAAGAGTGATGGGTTTGTTTGATGGAGTAGGGGTCGAGGAAAGGGATGGATGAATAGTGTCATTTTTGTTTTGGCTGGCAAATGGTTTTAAGGTATAAATGGTTTTAAGGTATAAAAGGTTTAACGGTGTTAAGGGTAAATGGCAGGAAAGGACTAACGATGTAATTCCCTAAGGACTAACCGTGTTAGTCCTTAAGGATTAATGATGTAAAGGGTACATGGGCTAGGGCTAACAGGGTTATGTGATTGGGCCTTAGCTAAATGGTTGGGCCAGACGTGATTTAAAGGCATTTTGAGCTTGTTTATTTAATAAAAAGGGATTTGGGCTTTTATATTAGCATATTAGGCTGATCCGACCCATTAAGTAAGGTACGGGTTGGCCCATTTAAGATGCACACGTCTTTGGCTTCGACTTTGACTTTTACTTTTCACGCTCTTTCCATTCACGTGCTCGGTTTTATCGGTTTTGGCTTCGTTTTTGTCCTTTAGTGAATATCCGTTACCTGCATAGTATACAAAGCAAAACACATATATATTTGGCATTATATATCCGTTTTTGGTTATTTAGGCTCGTTTTTATAGGTATAAGGTATGTGTAATTAAGCACATACCAGTAATCCTTTGCATATAAATCCTAATGATTCAACTAGTACCTCCCTGAATCCTTTCAAACGATGATACAAGTTTTAGTATCGATGTTATCGATGAAATCTTAGAAAAAGATTTTGACGCTCTTCTAGACGAAGGAAGCAAAATCCTCCATTCCATTAAAGGAACCCTTCTCGAAGAAGAAATCTTTTCTGAATTCGATGAATTCATGGCAATGCCTGCCAATGAAAGTTCTGAATCTGAATCCGATACCGAAGAACCACCATTCAAGAAAATCACCATCAACCCCGATTATAAAATCAAAACATCTCTAGAAGAACCTCCTACGGATCTTAAACTTAAACCCCTTCCTGATAATTTGGAATATGTATTCCTGGAAGAACCATCTTTTCTTCCTGTAATCATATCATCTAGACTCTCTGCTCAAAACCAAAGCAAACTTGTATCCATCCTTAAAAAACATAAGGAAGCCTTTGCTTGGAAAACGACAGACATTCCTGGTATCTGTCCATCATTCTGTAAACACAAGATACAACTTCTAGATGACAAAAAGCCAGTCGTCTAAAAACAAAGAAGGTTAAATCCAAACATGCAAGAAGTTGTTAAAAAAAATTGTGAAACTCTTGGATACCAGTATTATTTATCCAATTGCTGATAGTCCTTGGGTTAGTCCTATTCACTGTGTACCAAAAAAAGGTGGTATTACAGCTGTCACCAACGAAAATGATGAACTTGTCCCAACAAGAATCGTCATGGGTTGGCGAGTATGCATCGATTATCATAAACTCAATGAAGCAACCGTAAAAGATCATTTTCCTTTGCCGTTTATGGATCAAATGTTTGAAAGACTCGCAGGAAATAAATATTTCTATTTCCTTGATGGTTTTTTTGGATATTTTCAAATTCCAATCGATCCTATGGACCAAGAAAAAACAACATTCACATGTCCTTTCGAAACATACGCTTATAGGCGAATGCCTTTCGGGCTATGCAATGCCCTAGCTACATTCCAAAGATGCATGTTGGCAATCTTTCACGACATGATCGAAGAATCCGTCGAAGTATTCATGGACGATTTCTCCGTCTTTGGAGACTCTTTCGACAAATGCCTAAACAATCTTGATAAAATGCTCCAGCGTTGCAAAGATGCTCATCTTGTCCTTAATTGGGAAAACTGTCACTTCATGGTCAAAGAAGGAATTGTGCTTGGACACAAGGTGTCTAGTGCAGGACTTGAAGTCGACAAAGCAAAAATCGACGTTTCATTAAAGATTTTTCAAAAATTGCCCGACCTCTAACTAAGCTGCTTGAAAAAGATACTCCATTTGAATTCGATGATGAATGTCAAAAAGCATTCGAATTACTAAAAGAGAAACTCACATGTGCTCCTGTGATCATAAGCCCAAACTGGAATCTTTCATTTGAACTTATGTATGATGCATTTGATTTCGCAGTTAAAGTTGTCTTAGGTCAAAAAAATGGTAAAAACTTTCACCCAATCTACTTCGCAAGCAAAACTCTTAATCCAGCTCAACAAAAATACATCGTAACCGAAAAAGAACTTATGGCTGTAGTTTTTGCATTCGACAAATTTAGATCCTATCTTATTCTATCAAAAACTATTGTTCACACCGATCATTCAGTTCTTAAACATTTATTCAAGAAACAAGATGCTAAACCTTGTCTTATTCGTTGGATACTACTCTTACAAGAATTTGACATAGAAATCAAGGATAGAAAAGGTACAGAAAATGTCGTAGTTTACCACTTGTCCCGAATTAAAAATGATGAAATAAGCGATGAAAGTGAAGTGGATGACAACTTTCCTGGAGAAACCCTTATGGAAATCAACACTAAAGATGAAACTTGGTAGCTGATATTATACCAAAAGGGATGACGTACCAACAAAAGAACAAATTCTTCTCTGACCTCAAACACTACTTCTGGGATGAACCCCACCTCTTTAAAGTATGTTATGACGGAATGATCAGATGCTGTGTATCTGGACCAGAAACCCGAACAATTTTAGATCAATGTCACCACGGACCAACCGGTGGACATTATGGACCAAATGTAACCGCTAAAAAGGTCCTAGATTCAGGATTTTACTGGCCAACAATCATAAAAGAAGCTCATACTCTAGTTTAACTTTGCGAAGCATGCCAAAAATAGGGAAATATATCGAAACGTGATGAGATGCCCTTAACCAACATTCAAGTATGTGAAATTTTCGATATATGGGGTATTGACTTTATGGGACCATTCCTAAAATCGCATAAGTTTGAATATATTCTTGTATCTGTTGATTACGTATCTAAATGTGCCGAAGCTCAGGCTTTACCAACACTACAACAAAATCAAGTTAAGGCAACACCAATAAAGTGTTGTATTATGCCTTTAAAATGTTGCCTTATGCATAACGCGACACTTTTCCAAGTGTTGTGTTATATAACGTTGCCTTAGGTATACGCAACACTTATATCAGATTATGCAACACTTTTCAAAAGTGTTGCCAATGTTTAGCAATTATGATACTTCAATGTGCGACACTTTTAAAATAAAATGCAACACTTTTTACACTTAAGTGCAACACTTATACACACAAATGCAACACTCTTAGATTCAATAACAACACTATTCACATTGATATGCAACACTTCTTCATTTAGAATTAGTAAGTATACAACACTTTAATATATCAAGTGCAACACTTTCACGTGTTTTTATCATATTAGTGAAACACTTTTTCAAATAATTTGTAACGCTTTTATTTTATGCAACACAAGTATTCAATGTTTATAACACACAATCTTATCACCAAGTCTAATATTTAAAGTGATATTTCCATTCCTTGATAAAAATAATTAAATACAATAAGAAAGTATGATTTGTACTTTGACCAAGTTATTCAATGTAAAATAGCTAAAATATACAATTTGATAGAAAAGTTATATAATCAAAATTCCAGAAATCTTGACGTCTTCTTTGCGGCTCTCCACGTGCAACTTTTTTTTGTTATAGTACGTCAAAGCAATGTAGCTTCCTATACACGAAAACGATATAAGATTAGTTTCTTTCTACATATCTTGAAATTAAAAGGATAGCTACCGTTAGTAAAATAGTTACCCTATATATTTAATTACAAAAACAAACTCTTATAAATCTGTATAATATGATCCAAATAAAAAAACCAATAGACTTTGAAGATACATGAAGTTTTGAGTCCTAACGGGGATGGGGTGTTCCCAGATGCCGGTGGTTGACCCATGTTTTTGTTGTGCTTAGGTTTTGATTTTGGTTTTCTTGATTTGGTGGTGTCAGGCTCACTTCTGTATCCTTTGGTCCCATTGGAGATAGATGCACTAGCAAGATAGGATGATAGTCGTGTGGTGGCAGTGCCAAATAGTTCTTTCTTCTTTCCTATGGTTTATAATGGTATGATTATGGTGAAAGCTTCATCGGCGAAATGATGGAAAATTCCAAAATAATTATACATAATACAATCTAGGATTTAAATATTCAAAATGAATAGAAAATAAATAAGATAATGATTGCGAAAAGGTATTACCTGATAAGATATTAGAATATGGCTCATTTTCAACTAGAGTAGATAGGATATCTTAATATGGTCGCTCGTTAAAGGAACTGATACCTGACTTTTCAAATTTATGACATCGAGCAAGATTCCTCCATAGAAAAGTCATTTCAACATGTTTTGGCACCTTTTGAATCCCCGATCTAGAGATTCATCTAGTAGCCTGCTAAACAATAACAAATAGAGGTTATATGTTTGAGCAAGATCTTTAGCTATAGGCCGAAATTTCAACTTATAAATGGGTCAATTTTGATTATAATCCATCTCTAATAGATCAGCTAGAAAAATAGCGTGTGACCTAACAAGGTTGGAAAAGATGGTTCACAAAAGTCACCAAATCAAATCAAGAAATCTAGTTGGTTCCAACGTGACAAATCTTTTCAATTATCCCTTTTTTCCTATTATTGGATTCCCTTTATCTTCAATTATCATAAAGACAAATGCCGACCTCTAATGTTAACAACAATTCATATAGAAAACGATATGAATGAAAACCGACTTCAAACGTAAATGTAGGCTCACTTCTCTTATTCCCATTTTTGCACACCCATGACTGAAGTAAATGCAGTGTTCACCAATGTTTTCTGGTCTATACATCACAACTCAATATTGCTCGTTTAAGGTTAGTTTTGAGCTTTCGACGAAACACATACAAAATATATTAACCCTTGTGAGACATTCCATTAAGGAAAGGTCATGAACTTCTATTCTCTCAAAACTTGTGTAAAGACTATATTCATTTCTTCCTTAACAAATTTGAGATCATATCAGAATTATTATAGGCTTCACAAACAATGTCCAGATAATGTAGAGGTTATAATTCAAAGAATGCACATGTTTTATGCACAGGTATGCATAACTATAGGCCTAAGTGACTCTCAAGTTGTATATGCAAATTAGAAAGAAACAAAAGAAAAAAAGATTCACAGTCTACACGGATTTATGGGATACAAAACAAGACTAGACCCAACATTGTAACCATGTATCATGTATTTTCAAAACCAATGAACCAATATCATTGATACAAAAAACCAGGACAGTAAAAAGTACACTATATCTTATTAATAACATAACACTACACTAGCAAAGGAGCAGCAAGTCTACATGATTCAGATAGGCATGCAGTTCAAACACAACCTTTATTCAATAAACATTACATATTATACCTACAAATATTCACATAAAGAAAGATTATCTAATAATTATCAAAGACTAAAAATGCAATAAGGGCCATTTACCTGCAACCTAGTTTTTTATAATCTTTCAAAAGCACAAGTCCAAAGCCGAATAATATCTGACATCACGCTGCAACCACCATGGACTGCCATTTTAGCCAAGTATAGAATGTAAGTACCATCTGAATCCACTAAAGCCCGTATGAATGTTCGTTGGGGTAGATGCCCGATGCATTCTAATATTCTCTAGATACCCTTGAAAACTACAAGGACAGGAAGAACAAAGGACACATTTAACAAGACAGTTTAGATAAACCAGACAACCTTAGGATATGTTTTCATCAATTGTTAGAATTGTAAATAAATCATTAAAGTACATTTCTTTCATGGTACAAGTGATGGCGTAAATTCATGTTTCATATCCATAATCACAAGTATGAATAAGAAGTACATATTTAAGATAAGTTAGTCTAACACTCATATAATTGATATAAGTTAGACACTTTGCACCGACAAACTAAGATGAGCAAATTGTTTAAGGATATAATTAATACAACACTTTGTTAAAAAACGTAATTGGTTTTGTATCAAGGTAACAAATGTTTATTAATATGAAGGAGGATAGATATTGACAAAATTAAATACATAGTTCCAAGTAGAAAATCGTTTATACGAGACCATCATGCTTGAACACTAAAGCGACCTATCAAATTATATATGTACATGAACATTATAGAAATGATTTTGTCAAAACATTGTTACTTATTGAGTTTTGATTAACATGGGAAAACATGTTATACAACCAAAAGTCAATTAATGTGTTTAGGCATTCATGTTCATTTAGATTCACTAAATTTATTAACATCTACACTCAACGTAGCATAAAAGAGTCATCGATTGTGGAGCCTGATTTGGCTAATAAGCTGGAAGTTAATACGTAAGGTTTCTATACTAGGTTACGTTTGAATGAGGGTGATTTGGGTTATGCTTGACCTCAAACAGGTGAGTTAAGAAGTTAGTTATTAGGTCAAATGGAATGGACAGATAGAAAATTGTCCAAAGTGTAAGCATAAAATTTGAGTAGTCAAAAAAACACACGCAAAGTTAATTCGTTAAACTAAATATCATGCCATTTGGACAAAGTAATTCCTGTGCCATGTTCTTGTCACACATGGATCAAGAAAGAGGAAAAAAAATGCCATTTGGGCATTAAAAAACACCGAAAGCATACTTATTTGGCCAATTCACATGTCCCTAAAACACCTTCTAAAACTCACATCATACGACATAATGTTTGCAATTAGAGCTTTATATGGGACAATAACGACAAAGAAGATTTCGAATCCACCGCCAATTTAGTTTTCAGTTTTTCACCAAACCATTGTCACAAATAGGAATATTTACTCACTTATTTCGTTTCCTCAATAAGTTAACAAACACTAAACATTCGACAATTAAAACCTTAAAACTGAAACTAAACATTACTACCTTCTGAGAATTGGTTTCTGTGTTATTCTCTTGTTCGACTTTAACAATATAGCATAAATGATCAATCAAATTCAACTCCCACGTATTCTTCTGATTTATTTTCTACACAAACAAAACAATTAAGTAATTAATCAAAAACATAAATAAATAAATAAATAAAATTAAAAAAATAAATACATTTTCACTAGCTAATTTGATGTAGTTCTGAAACAGCTCCATAATCTGGGTCACGACGGATCCGTCGATTCGGTCGCTGGACGAGAAGCGAGTGGTAGTTTTCAATGGTTGGTGGCAGCTTTGGGTGCAATTTTTTGAGAGATTGATATTTTTTTAAGCTTTGGCCTTTGGGTAACATAAGGGAAGTTGATTTGGGGGAAAATAAATTTTGGAGGGGCGGGAATAATTTGACATAAAATTTCATTTTACAGATGTGGGAGGGGTTTGAACTTTTTATTAGATTTAAGATGTTGCTATTTAAAAAGGGTTTGCAACACTTATTATGAAACATTGTATTAGATCCATAAATGCAACACTTAATTTAAAAATGTTGCTTAATCTTCACTGTTTTATTAAAAGCAACACATTTTTAAAATGTTGCTTATAAATTGTCGCATTAGCTTCATTTTCTTGTAGTACAATCAATAATGCCCGAGTTGTTGTCACTTTCTTAACAAAACTATTTTGTCGTTTCGGAATGCCCAAAGCTTTAATCAGCGACCGAGGTACTCACTTCTACAATAAAATAATGGAAAGAACCATGAAAAGATATAGAGTTAACCACCGTTTTTCTACATCATATCACCCTCAAACTAGTGGTCAAGTTGAAAACAAGAACAAAGCTCTTAAAAGAATTTTTGAAAAGACTGTTAAAGACAATCTTGCTATTTGGTCGAGAAAACTTGACGATGCTCTGTGGGCTTTTCGCACTGCTTACAAAACACCTACCTGTACCACACCCTACAAACTCATATATGGAAATAACTGCCACTTACCATTTGAAATTGAACACCGTGTATACTGGGCCTTGAATAATTGTAACCCAGATCTCATCGCTACTGGTGAAAAACGAATGTTTTAGTTACACGAATTAGATGAACTTATACATCAAGCCTATGAAAACTCTTGATTATACAAAGCAAGAACCAAAGTCTGACATGATAGAAAATTAAGAATGAGAAAAGAATTCAAACATGGAAACAAGGTTCTGCTCTTTCACTCAAAGTATAAGTTTAAACAGCCGAAACTCAGATCTCGTTGGTTAGGACCATACGTAGTAAAACATCAATATTCGTCTGGATATGTTAAACTCTATGGAAAAGATGGAAAAACATTTATTGTTAATGGCTATCGACTCAAACTATATCATAAAGAAGAAGATTATAATGACCCAAGGAAGCAGTCACTCCCTTCTTTCCCAAAGAATGACTCACCAAGTTCTAGTCTAGCTAACGACTCTCTTAAAAAAATTAAGCGCTTCTCGGAAGGCAACCCGTGATTCACTTAAGTGTGGAGGAGTCCCTCCTCTATTCTTCCATTCATATCCTTTATTTATTTTTTAATAAAAAAACAAGAAAAATATTTTCTTTTTGTGTGTTTGTGTATTTACTTTTATTCAGGTAATATAGCTTGAAGATTTGGAAAATTATGAAGTCTGCTCAAGGATAGCTCTCTTGCAGCTATATATCTCTATGCCCTGAGAAGTACCGTTTTCTCTTAATTTTCCCTATTTTATCTCTATTATCAGTTATCACATTTAGGGCAATGTTCAACTTAAGTGTGAAGGGGAGCCAAATAGGAAAAATTAATCATATTTCTCCATGTTTTCCCTGCTAAAATTTTCCAACTATTACTTTCAAAATCTATAAATGCTTTCAATTTTTTTTTCAAAAATACTCTTAGTAAGGCAAATCCAACCGGATTGACACTATAGCTAGCACAACCCAGTCCACTAAATTGTGAGAATTATAAGCCTTTAGAATATTCAAGTACCCACCTTTGGTACACAAGATAATTTATGCCTTTAGCTTGTTCGAGTTAAGGAGTGAGCAATCATATGTATCTATTCCATCATTATGAATGTGTATATATTGTTTTGTTGCCTTTTCTGGAGCAATGGTATTGGTTGATAATTATATTTGAGTGAGCCAATAATTTAGAAGCTCTAGAACTTGTGCTTGATCATCATTGACTAGACCGAAGCCTGATTAATCATATGTTATGAATCCCGTAAGTTTCTGTTCTTGCAAGCACTCCCTTTAGTGTTGTGTTGCTAAAATACCTAAGTAAAGAAGTTAAAATTGAAAGATGAAGTCCTGTGCCAAGCCTTAGTTATTATTATTCCAATAAAGAAAGATATGCGTAATATATATAGTAGTTTAAAGAAATAAAGGCTTAAGTTCCGGCACATGAAGATTAGTATATGCTCCCGCTTCAGTATCAAGTTCCGCCCTTCGGTCAGGTTTATGTGTCAAGTACAAGCCTATGGTAGCTGTCTAGATTATGTCTATGCAAATTGAGTGTTTTCACAAAAATATATGTAAAAACCTATCTAAGTGAACTGAGTGAATTCTAAATCAAACACATTCCCTATGTGAGGTGCTTAGTTATATGTCAATGCCTGAAAATTTATCTAAACCTGTAACACTTGTAAAAAAATCCAAAATTTTCTCCACGTCACGATAAATGATTTTATTTTCTCGCTTTGATTGCTTGAGGGAAAGCAACAGCTAAGTGTGGAGGGATTTGATAACGCCTAAATTATACATGTTTTCGGTGGCGTTATTTGTATATATTTAATCATTTCTCATGAACTTTTGATACTTAATAACATGAATTGCTTGCAGGTTTACTTGAAGACATTCAAAGGTCAAACACAATAAAGATCGAGTATTTATACACTAAGGAAAACAACATACAAAGAAAAGATAAAGTTCAAGCTCAAAAGTGCAAATGTGCGCCGCACTTATCCCATGTGCGCTGCACTTCTCCTCATGTCAATGGAATTAAAGACTTAGTCAATTGAATGCATTAACTCCACAAGTACGTCGCACAATTTCCTTTGTGCGCCGCACTTCTCATCTAACGTGAAGAATAAATGAAGACTTAAATGCTACTAAATTAATATCCTAAGTACGCCGCACAAATTCCTTTGTGCGCCGCACTTTTCCAATAAACATTTAATTCCCTTGCATTTAATCACCAAGTACGCCGCACAAATATCTTTGTGCCCCGCACTTTCACCCCTCACTCAGCGTATAATAAATAGAGGACGAATATTACTCATTTCAATTATCTCATACTTACAAAACCACTAAGTATCCATCATTCCATCATCCAATATTCACCCTTAAATCATCCTTCTAAGCATTCTCCAAGCATAAACATCATATCCTTGGAGGAATCAAGATCAAACAATCAAGAATGGCGAAGAGTATCATACTAGTTTAATAATGAAGTTTGTTGTTGAAGCAAGTTATGTTATGAACTCCTTAGCCATGGGAGGCTAAATCTCTCATGACTACTCGGTGATGTCATGATAATGAATAAGTGTTTGGTATGATCATGATCTCTTTAATCTCAATCTTATGTTGCGATCCTATTATGTTTTATCTTATCGGTTTTGCTTATCAATCTTAGATTATATAATCATATGGGTATAGGTCGAAAGACCCTTTATGATCTATGTGGTTTTAAAGATTTGTCTATGATCTTTAATGTCTTTGTCGAGAAATCCACTTTTGTAAACTGATAAACAAAATAAGCTTTGATATATTAGAAACTTGATTATTTGAGTGATACGTTTGGTCTAGTCTACTAAACATAAGTCTTGAGTTAATCAAGTTAATTTATGAAAACGTTTTCTGACGAGAAATCCTTTTTATAAGTTAAAGGTTCCATCTTCGAGGTCTTAATCATTTCCAACACTTATGAATTATTTTTAACTATCCGAGTAGTCATCTTTATTATCACTGGTAAAAAGTTATTTATAAAATTGTTAAAGTCTATTCTCTTCTGATTATTTGAATACTACTCAAATCCCCGTGGACGACCCGGTTTTACTTAAAAAGATTATACTACATACGTGGGTTATACTTTTACCCGTGTGTTTCCCTATAATAAAATTGGTATTTTCAGTCATTATAAATTTAAAGCTTTTGAAACACATCAGTTGGTTTATGGAAAAAACCAAATCTCTCCTATCTGAGAAATTTTGGATGTCTATGTATTTCTACTGTATTGAACAAAAGTGCACATCTAGGTATGATAAGCGTGTTTTACTTGGTTAATTTACTATAAAAAAGGCTTACAAGTTGTTTAGTCTTGATAACATAAATGTTATTTTCTCAAGAGATATGAGATTTTATGAAACTATTTTTCCTTTTAAGATGAGAAACAATTATGTTAAAGATAAAGCTGATGCAGACTATGCAAGTGATGTTGATCATCTAACTTTTTTTTTATAACTAACTGTCTCAAAGTATATATGATGAAGGGAAAGATACTTCAGTTATGGAAGGTAGTCCTTCATTATCTAGAACAGATGTTGAAGCCCCGCAGTTATCTAAGAATAGGGCTGCAACCCAAGTTGAGGACAATAGCTTATCTGAGGGCAATGTTTCTGAAAATACTACTGGTTCTTTTACTATGCCAAATCACAATTTAACTTCTAATCCTATAGACAGAGTGCAGTCTAAGCCTAAAAGGTCTAGTAGGGTTTCTAAACTGTTTGCAAAGTTAAATGATTATGTTGTTGATAGCAAGTTAAAGTATGGCCTGGAAAAAACATGTTAGTTATGCTAAGCTAAATACTGTGAAATATTATTTTGCCACTACTTTAAATAAGTCTATTGAGCCTGCTAAGTACTATGAAGCTGCGCTTGACCCTAAATGGGTTGAAGCAATAAATGATGAGATGGATGCTTTATATAGGAATCATACATGGACAATAGTTGAACTTCCTAAAGGAAGGAAAGCTATAGGGTGTAAATGGATCTTTAAAAATTAAATATAAGGCATCAAGGGAAATTGAAAGGTATAAGGTAAGATTAATTGCAAAGGGATTTAGTCAAAAAGAGGGATTTGACTATGATGAAACATTTAGTCCCATTGTTAAAATGGTTAGAGTTAGATGTTTAATTGCCGTTGCTGTTACTAATTCTTAGCATTTATATCAATTGGATATGAACAATGCTTTTTTATATGGTGACCTTATTGAAGATGTTTATTTGACTTTGCCTTTGGGGTTTGGTGATAATAGTGAAAACAAAGTCTGTAAACTAAATAAGTCACTATATGGTCTTAAACAAGCTCCAAAATAGTGGAATGCTAAACTCATTGCTGCCTTAATTGAGCATGGGTTTGTTAAGAGTAAATTTAATTATTCTTTGTTTATCAAAGAAACATGTGAAGTGTTTGTTGCTCTGTTAGTGTATGTGGAAAGTATTAAATCTTTTAAACTATTTCTAAAAAACAAGTTTATGATAAAAGATTTGGGAATTTTGAAGTATTTTTTGGGGATTGAAGTATTAGAAAATAAGTCTGGGATTTGTTTAACTCAAAGAAAATACTATTCAGAGTTACTTCATGAATATGGGTTGCTTGCAGCTAAACCTGCAGCTACTCCATTACAAGAAAACATAGTTTTAGACTTAAAGAAAAATGATCATCATAAGTTGTTGAAAAATGTTGATGAATATCAAAAACTGGTGGATAAGTTGATTTTTCTAACTCATATCAGGCCTGATATATCTTACTCAGTTTAATGTTTGAGTCAGTATATGCATCCCCATTACAATCTCATTTTAAGGCTGCCTTTAGAGTGTTAAGGTATTTGAAAGGTGCTCCAGTTACTGAAGTTCATTCTAATAGCTTAACTTTGAAAGCTTTTTTTGATGCTGATTGAGCAAATTGTCCAGTTCCAAGGAATAGTGTTTCAGGGTTTGTGGTAGTGATTGGTAATTGTCCTGTATCTTGGAAAAGTAAGAAGCGCCCTACAATATCTAGATCTTTAGCAGTAGCTTAATATAGATGTCTAGCTGCTTCTACTTGTGAAGTAATCTGGATTTGCAGCATTTTAATTAATCTTAAGATAACTAGGTTATTTCCAGTTGACATTTTTTGTGATAGCACTTTTGCTATTCAAATTGCAAGTAATCTAGTTTTTCATGAAAAAACAAAGCACTTAGAAATTGATGTGCTTATTGTAAGGGAAAAAGTTTCTGCTGGGGTAATCAAAACAGTTAAAATTCATACCTCTGAGCAAGTTGCTGATATTTTCACAAAAGGATTGAGTATAAGTCAGCATAAAATGTTTTGTAAGAAGTTGGGGCTTATTGACATATTCAAGTTATAAGTTTGAAGGAGGGGGTTAAATTAAGTCAATATTAGTCAAACTTATATCTTGGGTTTCTAGTGTTTCATATAAGTACATGGGTTGATATTGTCAAGCTGGAAAAGTGTGAAGTTGAAGGTTGCAAGTATCAAAGTCCAAGCTAGATGGACTGAAGATGTATGTTGTTAGACTATAAAAGAAAGAGAGATAGCTAGGGTTTCAGTTTATCTTTCCAGCCTTTGTTAGTCATGTTGGGTTTTAATAACTATTGACCAATTGAAATCACGAGTACGCAGCGGAAAAGATAAATACGTATAGAATAAGTAATTAACAAAGAGATCAAGAAGCGTGTTGAGTAAGCTTTCCTTTTGGTAAAGCCTTCGTAAAAGGATCTGCTAGATTATCATATGTGTGAACTTTAAAAAGATTAATTTCACCCAGTTCAATACACTTGCGAATATAATGATATCTTCTATGGTAGTGTCTGGCGCCCCTTTGAACCCCCGGTTTGTTGGCGATAAGAAGTGCGGCTGAATTATTGCAAATCATCTTAATAGGTTCGTTTATTGTATAAACTTCCTAATCCAAACAACTTTCATTGCAGCTTCTAAAGCAGCTATGTTATTTAGCTTATGTAGCAAACATTGCAGTAGTACTTTGCTTGGAGCTTTTTCAGTCTACTGTGCCTCTGTTCAAAACGGAGACATATCCTGTCTGAGACTTAATGTCATATCTATTAGTCTCAAATCCAGCATTGCAATAGCAATCAACTCTAAGTTTAGCTTCAGGATTTCCATCATAAACCAAGATCATGTCTTTAATATATCTTATATACTTAAGAATGGTTTTCATAGCAGTCAAGTGTGGTTGATGTGTCGTTATGTGGTGTATATTTTTATGATTCAAGTTTTAAATTTATATTTTGTCGACTTAACCAAAAACAACACTTTAACGGGCAGTGTACCCGGTCGGTGGTAGATTCGTGGTAAGTAGGGTGTCGAACACTTGAAGCGAGGTTAAATCTCTCAATTTATTTATACTTTGATTATCTAATTCTAAGTTACTTCTAATCTAAGTTAAACCTATGTTAATCCTATGTTAGTTCTAATCCTAATTCTAACAGGTAAAAAGGGGGTTTCAGCCTGAGAGACTGGCACGGGTTTGGTTGGTGACTGATAAATGCTTAATTGTATATTAAATTACCCGGGATTTTGCCAAATAAAAGCCAAGAAAATGCCAAAAGAATAGGAAAATGTGTGCTTTTGTGTCTAATGTGCAGGAAAGGATATAAAGGACAAAAAGAAGCAAAAACCAGTCAAAAACCGACAAGGAACGAAAGAGACAAGAAAAAGAGCAAAGAAACAGCCAAAGATCAAAGCCGGATCAGCCGATACAGCAAAGGAAGGAAGTCAAAGGCCAAAATAATAAAGTTCAAGGACCAAGAATGACAAGTCTTCAAAGTCTCAAGGGCTTATTTGGAGTTTTAAAGTTTCAAGGACTAAATTTGCATTAAGTGAAAAGTTTGTTTATAAAGAGAGGAAAAAGAAGAATGGAAACACAAGGACTAGAGCTGTCAATATTCAAAGTTACTTTTACACTAAGATGGAGGAAATCAAACGCAGGGACCATTCTTGCAAATATTCCAAAGATTTAAATAGAACTCGCGGCCTAAAACTTCCCTCTAACTAACCCTAACAGCTTTTCCCGCCCTTTTTGCCCAACAAACCCAACTTCACCAAAGCCTTCCCCCGCTCCTCTACAGCTCCCAACCTTGTTCTAAAACCTCCTCCACATCAATTAAACCACGTCCACGTGGCATCCATCAATTGGATGGAACACATCACTAACCTCATCAAACGGCTACAATTTGTTCGAAAATGATCAAGTGCCACGATTGATTGGAAGAATCTAGAATTCTACCCTTCTACTCCTCAATCCTCTATAAATAGAAGTGTTAGGACTCATTTTTCCAGTAGTTGTTTTTGTTTTTAATTTTCAATTTGTATTTCCTTCAATTTTAAGCAATTTTTCTTTCAAGTTTTTTAAATAAGCTTTAAGCTCTTGTATTCTCTACATTTCATTTTGTACTTCATCTATTTGTGTAATACAATTCAGTTTACAAGTATTTGTGTACTTTGATTTCAATTCTAAGTCGTTTTCATCAAATAAGCTCTTAATAAGCTCATTTGAGCTTATTACTTTTCATAAGCTCAAATTTAGTTCAAATACTGTTTTTAGCAATTCATTTACTCACTTTCAGCAATTTGAATCAAAGTCATGATCACTTGAGTTGTGTTGTGTTCATTTTAGAAGCAACAAGGTAAATAAGCTAAACTAGCTTATTGAGCTTAAAGCTCGGGTTTAGAGGCAAGGTGCCATTTAGGAACACTTAAGCTTCTTCACTTGGATAGCTTAAGTGTGAAGACTCTTCAAATCTCAGGTTTCCTTTTCTAAATTTCATTTTAGCAAATATATAGCTTATATCAAATTGCTTATTTCTTTTGAATTTTCATGTTTAATCCTGTTTCACTTTTCTTTATTAGCTTGTAGATGTATTAGCTTTGTTCTGTTCTAGTTATAATCATTTCTAGTTCTCATTCCTTAAATTCTGTCATAAGTAGTGTAATAAGCCTAAGAGAGAAACTAGCTATTTCTTTCTAATAAGCTGTAGGTCTTATAGTTCAAATAGCTTAATTAGGTTAAAATTAGAGTGAGTAGATAAAAAGCTTAAGCTGTTTTAGTTTTTAAACCAGTTTTTAAGCTCACTTAGTTTAGGCAGTTTTCCATTAAGGAGTGTTTGGAACTAGGTATATTTGACTCCTAAAGTCAACTTCTCTATGTCAAAGTTGTTCATTCAGTTGTGTTAGGGTAGTATAGCAAGTTTTAAGCAGGTTTTAAAGGTTAGAGTTTAGTTTTACAAAGTTTAGAGTTTAAAAACTCATCATTTGCACCAGGGCAGTTTATTTGTGTAGATAGTCTTAGTGTTTAGAGATTTAAGGTACTTTAGAGTCCAAACATAGACAATTCAGTTTTAGACATGATAAGTAAGTAAGGTTTTAGAGTTCTCATTTCAAAATTTAGCCTACAAATAAGTGCTTAGGTCAATTGCATCAGCAATAGATTGCATCAGCAACAACCAACAGCAACTTATATTCCTAGCTTAATTTTCTTCTTGATTTCTTATTTTTAGTAGGAATTTTTAGAAACCTTTTACCTAGGTCAATTCAAGATAAGTAGAATAGCTCATTGTTAGAATTTCAGCTTTTGAGGCTTAAAAATAAGCAGTTTAGCTTAATAGGAAAAGCTTATCTCAGTTTTAGCTAAAACTTTGCATTTTTAAGTTCAATTTTCTTGTAATCTTTGTGAAAACTTTGCTTATTTTTCTATAGAATCCTTTAGTATACATCCTAGTCTACATATAGCTTCTTTTGCTTTTAAATTTCACCTAGAAATAAGCTAGTTATAAGCCAAAGTCTAAAAAGTTAGGGAAAAGCTTACTTTCTGTAACAGATTTGAATTTGCTTATTTTCCAGCTTATTCTGTTGTTAAAAGTTCATATTGCTTTCATTAAAGTTGTAGATAATAAGCTAGTCTATAAGTTTGTAGTTTTAAGTTTTTGCTGAATCTCATTTTTCAATAAGCCAAAAATAAGCTAGAATCGCGAGGTCTATTTTGTAATTTTCTCATAGTTTAGGGTTACCCGTTTGTGCTATAGTGTAAAATTGTTTCACTTACCCCGCTTACCCTTGTCTTTCACTTTACCAAGTTTGCACCCTGTTCTTTTCAATTTCTTTTTAATTCATTTTAATTTTCTTTTCAGATTTAAAAATAGAAAAATAAAATTAGGTTTTCAATTTAATTTTTGCAATTACTTTTTAATAGATGTATAAAAATTAGGGCTTTTGTTTCCATTACATTTCTGCACAATTTTAGCATTTTAAAATCATTTTTCCATATTTTTCCAGTTTGAATTGTAATTTTTAGGAATTAAAATAGATTTTAGTTAATTTCTTTTTCTTAGAAAAATCATAAAAAATAGAAAAACAGTTGAAAAATTAAAATTCTTTTTGCATTAATTTTCTTTTTAAATCTAGTATTTTTGAAAAATAAAAGTAAAATTTTAGTGTTAATTTTTAGAAAAAGTTTATTTTTGATTAATTCATTAATCTTTAAAAATTCATAAAAAATTCAAAAATAGTTAAAAAATTCTAATTCTTTTTCCTAAAATTTTCATTTTAAATTTGTGATTTTTAGGTATAAAATTTGTTAAAAGTTGTGCCTTAGATTTTAAATTTCAGTTTTAGCTCGCATTATTACGTTTTGTGCATTTAAATTTCGTGCTATTTCATTGTTTTTAGTTTGTGCTATTACATTTGTAGTGTAATCAATAATTCAAGAATCCTTTATCATTCTTAACTCGAATCCGAATTATTCCCAAATTCTCAATTCACGATTTCGTTGGGACACGACCCGAGGAAAAGTACTTCCCGGATAAAAATATACAAATTGTGTTTTCTTTAGTGAGATTTTTACCTTATATTTCTCTTGTTTGAGAAGTATTTTGGAAAGAAATTTTCACGGGATTAATACTATAAGTATATTAAATTTGTTTTTCTACCACGAACCAAGATACTTTATACACAATATTCTAGAAGAAGAGTAAGCGTAAATAATATATTTTGTTTAAAGAGTGAAGTTCATAAGAATAGTCTCACCTAATGACTAACAAATGTTGTTTGACTCGTGTATAAAATCTAGTAACATTTAAAATGGTTACATGGATATTAGATATTATTATAAGTTAGATTAGGGACAACCACTACCTTCTAGCAAGTCAAATTTATATTATACCTTTGCTAATAACATATCCATACATATAACTCTTACAATGTTTCTAAAATACGTACCCCTTATGATATATTTAAACCTTAATTATTATAATGTTCAATTTAACTAAGTACTAAGTTCTTAGTGTTCAACTGTGGAGGAAAAGATCCGAGAAAGCAAGAATTCAACTATATACTAGTTGTTAAGTAAATGGACAACATGATTATCACACACACTGCCAACATACAAGATCTGTCGTGCTCAAAACCCATATACACACAGAAAGAAGTCAATTCTTTTATCTTAACATGGGTTTATCATCGAGCTTTTATAGCATGATAAAATTGTCACCTATCTATGTTTTAGCTCCATTTGCATTATATACTACTAATAACTTTATAGAATTGCAGATGAGTTAATTTGTATTTTATTATCCGTATCGGTTGGACGTGTGATGCTAATTGTGCCTCTCATGCTAATTGTGTTCTATTCACTCAATGTATGTAGACATGGATATGGAGATGGTTCAAGTTCAATATAGAATTGAAATGACTTCATAAGAATTAACTTGATCATTTCGTTTAGGGTTTTGTTATAAAATAACAACAAACTTTTTCTTCATTGACTTATTTGATACATGAACTATAAAAAAAGTTGTGTAAATTTAAGAAACTTTAATATGTGTGCACATTTTGATGACGTGTCATGTTATAAATGGTGTCACGGGTATGACATATTATCAAAATGTGAAAATCAGAACACTTAATGAAAGTTTGTTACATTTACATAATTTTTTTACGGTTCACGTATCAATACGAGACAACGAAAAAAGTTTGTTTCTATTCTATGACGTACACCCTTTCGTTTAAAGCCCCCGTTTTTTATGAATTCAATATCTTATCACTGTAAACGTGAAGAAAAAAACTCATTAATTATAAATAAACAAAAAACATACAGTATGCTTTTTTTTTACATTATATTAAAGCTTTCATAGTGGATGATGTTTATAAAACTCAGCTAGTAGAATTAGAGCATCATTTGATTGAGCAATCGAGCTAACTATGTAAATATGGGACTAGCTAGTTTATAGAACGTGTAAAATGATCTTTATTTCTCATAATTGGTTATGTCGACCATATAGCTAGCTTGTTTTGGGAAAGAAGCTAGAATGCATCCATTGAAAAAAATGGGAATTTACATGTAACAAGTTAAACACATTAGTTGTATGAGATTGCCAAACTAGTTAGTCTTGTCGTTGGTTTCATGAGAGTCCATGAATGACATTTATGTTTTTGACATTTTTGTTGTTTTTAATCCAAAGTCAACACCTTCTCCTCTTGGATCCTATTATTACCACTTACTCAAGTCTCTTTTACGTATAACTTCTTCTTTATTCGTTGTACACTTGTAGTTAAGTGTTTCGTTATCTCATCTATATAGTTTATTACTACAATATCTTTATTAATCATTAATTAATAACTATTTATAAAACACATATACTGTATAAAGGTAAAGTTTGTCTTAACTATATAAGATAGGTTTCATATATATAGATCAATTGGTAATCATATTCATGTCCTCCTAAATATCCGATCTTAATCATCTAATGAAACAACGTGTGATTATATTGAGGTGTAAAAGAAATATGCAATGCACAAAAAATATCGAATGAGCAAAGAAATATATTTGAATGAACGCGCGTGTGATCTCGTGTCTCCTCCTGTACAATAAAAACGTTTATAATCTACAAACTAAACCCCCCAAAAAAATAACTTCACTACCAAATTATTTATCAATAAACAGGCACTCCTTATTATTATTTTTGCCAATTAATCTTCCTAGATTATATATGTCTTTGTATCGAAGCTCTGATCCTTTACGTTCATGGTGGAAAATTGTCTGCTTTATTATGACCATGGTGGAGACGATCGCCTGCATGCATTCATATTAACCAAATCAGTTTACGTACCCACACAAAATAATGCTAGTGCAATTAGCTTTCGAGTTAGGATTTGCGCAAATACTAGCTTGTTTATTTACTAGAACATTGACATATGGTTCACTTCACAAATAGTATGCTTTTGTCAAAAAGGTACAACCGTTCGTATTGACCTTTAGTAAAATATGGACACAAATTAAGCTTCTAGAAATCATGGAAGTTCAGTCTCAGTAAAAGATCAATTATTGGATAATTTGGAGATTTTCTTACAAAGATAAGATAAGGAGGGTATTGCTAAACATATTTTTAGGAAAGCCTAAGATATAAAAATTATGTATTAATTATGCTACATCGATATTATGGTAGATACGGTTATCATAAACTGCGAAATAAATAAGACATGTATTAATTTCTTAAACATGCATTAGTTTTAGGAAACAAAAAAGAGGAATACTCCTAGTAAAAGAACCGATAATATATGATTACTAGTTGCTTCAAACTTGTTTTTATTAGCTAGCTAAACAACAAATAACATGCAGTATATCTATGTACATGTGTTTGTATTTGAACGTATATATATATATATGTACATGCATATGTTTGTTTAATTTTTAGTAGTATTAAAATATAGTTGCTTACTCGATGATCTCTTTCCAATAACAACCGGTACCTTCATCATCCATAAAATCGGGCCAGTTCGCATCAATAGATGTTGCAGTAGACGTTGGATCAGACGATGAAAGATGATCATGATTTTGTTTTTGCTTTAGATTATTGCAACTGTTTCCTAATCCAATATTGACATTACCACCCGGAATCTGCCCGTTGCCACTATGACTCTGATCGAGATGCTCAGGTGAGGCTGGCACCAGCGCTGGGACAGATTCAAAACCATGGTATTCTTCTTTCCCCACGGTCACCTGGCCATGAGCTCGATTAATGTCCTGTTCACTGATCATGAATGCTTTTGACTCCGGAACATTTTCTAAGTTTAGGTTTGGATAAGTTGGTGAAATAAAATCATGTGTCGAGAATGGAGGTAAACTAGAGGCCGATGGAGTTGCATTCATGGCTAGTTCTTGAAGGTGTTGTGGGTTTAGCTTAAGGTAATCTGATAGCTGGATAGCACAAAATGGGTCGATGTTTTGAGGCATTGCAGTACTAGTTGGAGCGTTGGTACTTAAAACTTGGAGTATATTTTGAAGCAACTGAAATTTAGCAATTTGTGTGGCATCGGAGTGTGACACTAAAGCACTTAAATTCATATCAAATAATAGCGATGGATTCAAGAGACTTGTAGCTCCTAAGTTATTAGCAGCAGCAATTGCTAGTAGTTGTGGTAGATGAGCAAGGATGTCAAGATGATCAGTTCTTGGCTGATGCGTGACTGGATCGATTCCCATTTGAAGTAGTTTTTTCTTAAGGTGGGTATTCCAGAAATTCTTGATCTCGTTGTCCGTCCTTCCTGGAAGGTGTGTTGCTATTGCCGACCACCTGAACATGTGTAAAGTTTGGTTAATATGGAAGTTTTAACATGCATGGCTTATATTTTGTACGTTATGCAGATCGATGTTATTATTTATTTATTTTTTTTGGTAAAGGGTTTATACCCGGTGAATATATTAAAAATGATAAGAGATGAATTGGGTAAAGGGTTTATGCAGATGTTATTATATATGGATGATGATAAAAAGATACTTGCATGTATAAAAAGTTACTAGAGGAATGAAGTACTTGTTTCCGAGATGAGAATGGAGGTGGATGATAAGTTTCTCTTCATCTTCAGTAAAATTGCCTCTCTTGATATCAGGACGAAGATAATTAGTCCACCTCAAACGACAACTCTTACCGCACCTATTCAGACCAGCTAGTGAAGGGAGTGCTCTCCAACTCCCATGTCCGTTACGCTCGATGTAATCAATAAGCTTTTGATCTTCTTCTGGAGTCCATGGACCCTTCTTGAGCCCGTTTTCGTCACTGCTTGATGGCTTTCCCATCATCTGTTATCTGCATGCATGCACCATATATTAAAGCCATATATACATCAACAAATATGCATATATAGCTACATAAAACCATATAATGAATATGAAGTAAAAGAAGATCGAGTGGATATATATATATATATATATAAAAGAAAAAGAAAGGGATTATACCTTGTTGAGTTTGCAATAATGTGGTTTGGTAATGAATGAGGTTCAAGTTGGTTTGGGCTGTTTTATATGTAATAATCTATATAGTATGTGTTTGAATGATCAACATTGCTTGTACATGGTTATATCCTAAGGACTCATCAGATATTCAATGCCTTTTTAAATGTAATTATAAATCTTTGTCTTTATTGATATTTTTCTAGTTATAAATATTAGAACATAGGATTAAAATTTATTTACAAGCTTCGTAAGATAAGATTAAAATAAAAAAACAAATATCCGTGAGAATGATATAAATGATTTTTTTTAATTTTCAAAAAATTCCAAAAATATTCTACAAGATCGGATATGTTGGTGCATAAAATTTTTGTAAAAGAATTTTTCTAATTTTGAGTTTTTATATATTTTTTAATACACAAAAGGCGAAAATTTAATGCACAAAAATTTTTAACTTATAGTTTGATGCGCAATAAAATTTTAGTGCAAAAAGTCAAAAAAAATTGGGTACAAAAATGAATTTTTGATGCACAAATAAACGATTTAATGCACAAACATTTTATTGGAAAACTATCCATTTCTAGAAAAAACTTTTTTCATAACTTTTTTACAACACGATCTTATAGAACTTTTCATAATTTTTCAAAAACTTAAAAAAAAATTCTAACCTTCTCACAGATATTTGTCTTTTTATTTCATCTTTTACCATATATATATATATATATATATATATATATATATATATATATATATATATATAATATACCATACCCAATAGAGAGGCAAAGCTCTTTGAGACAAATTTTAGTCGCTTAATTCACTACAACATTTACCACTATCCCAGCGACAAATCTAAGCCTTCCCGGGCGACTTGTCGCTGGGGATACAAATCCCGGGCAACATGTCGCCCGGGATAAGTTGAAGGGGAAAGCTCGCCAGGGATACTTTCCCGGGCGACATTCCCGAGCGACTTGGTGGGGCCGACATAGTTTCAGTCAAACTAATAATTGCCACGCTGGATAATTTTCCTGGGCGACATGTCGCCCGGGAAAGTGGTCTCGAAAAAAACCTAATTAAACCTGACGATAGATTAATTAATTAATTGCGAGTTTTCCCGGGCGACATGTCGCCCGGGAACAGTTTCATATATGTTGACTTGTCAACTTTTAAAATACTTTTTGTCGTTTAGTGCTGGTTAACCCGGACGACATGTCGCCCGGAAAAAGTCTGCAATTTTTTTAGTGTTAGTTTTCCTGGGCGACATGTCACCCGGGATAAGTCTGCATTTTTTATAGCAGCCTGCACAGCAGGCAATTTCCAGATTTTTTTCCAAAATTTTTCCGGAAAAAATCTATCAAACATCAAACCTGTATAAACCAATATAGACTATATCCAAATACATCACAACTTATACCAAAACACAATACAATATAACGGATCAACGCATTTGATCTAATAAAGCTAAATCGTCCAAAATCCTAATAAACCCTTTTTGCTGTGAGTCGAGATTTATCTATGTTATTTAACATTTGAGCTTCACAAGGATTATTTGTTAAGCTTAGATAGATTTAAACTATGAAGATAAAATTGATCTTTGGTTGAGTTAAAAAAGAGTGCAATATCTTAATCATTAATTTATTCTAGGATTCGAAGTTCACAGTTGTAAGTTAAGAGCTTAATCATTTAAATTTATATTGACAAATGATATTGTTTATAGCTTTGTTTAGTCTAGAGAAAAGGTCAAGTTGACGAATTTTCCTCTTTTGTGCTCTATTAATCGAGAGTAGCCTATTTCAATGAGCCTAAAAGTTGCAAAAATTGCAATGATTGCCATTAATGTGTTTTAAGAGATTAAATGTTGAGAAAAGCGAAAGTTGTTTAAAAAGGTGATTCATAAAAGGTGAAAACAAGACAGATAATAAAGTAAACTATGATTTTAACTAATTAAGCTGAAAGCAAATAACAATTTATAACTAATAAGCACAAAGAGGTTATTGATAAATGCTAAATTGTATATATGAAAAACCCGGGATTTTGCCAAATAAAAGCCAATAAAATGCCAAAAGAATAGAAAAAGGTGTGCTTTTATGTCTAATTGTGCAGGAAAGGATTGAAAGGACAAAAAGAAGCAAAAACGATCAAAAACCGACAAGGAACGAAAGAGACAAGAAAAAGAGTGAAGAAACAGCCAAAGATCAAAGCCGGATCGGCCGATACAGCAAGAAAGGAAGTCAAAGACCCAAAATGAAGTCAAAAGGACTAATAATAACAAGTCTTCAAAGTCTCAAGGGTTATTTTGAAAGATTAAAGATCAAGGGACCAAATTTGCATTAAGTGGAAAGTGTTTTATAAAAGGAAGAAAAAGGAAATAGAAACACAAGGGCCAAAGTTGTCAAGTTTGGAACCTTCTTTTACACTACATTTGGACGGGGTAAAGACAAGGACTAATGTTGCAAACTCTTCAAACTTTCAAACTGAAAAGCGCGTTTTTGTAACAAACTCTAACAAACCAACAAACTTTCCCGCCACTTTTACCCCCACAAACCCAA
>BQNB010081600.1:0-21317 GCA_026074375.1 Tanacetum coccineum
AAGTAAACGCGCACGAGAGAAAAAAATAAATAGTGAATTTAATGACGTCGTAAAAGACCTGAAAATACGGAATGTTACAAACAGGTGAACGACACTTCCGACCATAAAGTGCTTCAAATGGTGCGGCCTTGATGCTAGCGTGATAGCTATTGTTGTATGAAAACTCGACTAATGGCAAATGGTTAACCCAACCCTTTCCAAAGTCGATTGCACAAGCACGCAGCATATCCTCGAGAGTTTGAATGGTCCTCTCGCTTTGCCCGTCTGTCTGTGGATGGTATGCAGTACTCATATCCAAATTAGTACCCAGAGCGTTCTGAAGTGTCTTCCAGAAATTTGATGCGAATCTCGGGTCACGGTCACAAATGATTGAGACAGGTATTCCATGTCTCGTGACTACCTCCTTTAGGTACATTCATGCAAGTTTATCCAAAGGATCAGTCTCTCTCATCGGTGTGAAGATCGCAGACTTAGTGAGTCGGTCCACAATTACCCAAGCCAAATGGTGTAGTAGCCTTCGCTGACGTCTTAGGAAGCTTCGTAACAAAAAAATCCATAGTGATGTTGTCCACTTCCCTTCAGGTACTGGTGTACCAACAATCCTGATGGCCTTTGATGTTCAGCCTTGACCTTAGCACATGTCAAACACTTGCTAACATAGGTAGCGATGTCGGCTTTCATATTGGGCCACCAATATAGCTTTTTCATATCTTGGTACATCTTGTCAGAACCTGGATGTATAGAGTATTTTGATATTGTGGGACTCGTGCATGATCCACCGTCGCGCAAATGCGCCATAACCGATGTAGCCAATTTCCTGCCATTGAGGCATAGGGTTCCATCCGCACGGGGTTCCAACTTTTCCGTCCTAATCGCCTTTGGATTTTTAGCGTTTTCAACCAACATTCCTCCAACATCTTCATTCTTGATGTTCTTTGGTTTCCGTGCTTCAGTCTGAGCATTCAAGATTTGTTTGGGAAGATCCAAACTAATAGTCACGACTAAGGCTCGAACCCTTAACGGTGGTTCTCATTCTTTCCTGCTCAAAGCATCAGCGCAAAACGACAATGCTTTCCCCCTAGGTGATAACGAATATCGCAATCGTAATCACTAAACAATTCTAACCATCGGCGTTGTCTCATGTTTAGTTCCTTCTGATCAAGAATGTGTTGTAAGCTTTTATGATCTATGAACACTGTACACTTGGTTCCGTACAGATAGTGCCTACAAATCTTGAGAGCGAACACTACTGCTCCAAGTTCCAAATCATGAGCCGTGTAGTTCTTCTCATGAATTTTCAACTAGCGTGATGCATAAGAAATCACCTTTTCTCTTTGCATCAACACAGCGCCCAAAACCCTTACTTTGAAGGACGTAGTAGCGATGAAATCTTCGCTTCCCACAGGTAACGAAGATTGTGCACTGCATAATTTCTGCTTGACAGTTGAAAAAGCTGCTTCTTATTTATACACCCCACTACAAAACTTGACCTTCTTCTGGGTAGCTTGGTCATAATAGGTTTTGGCGATCTTCGAAACCCTTCAATGAATCTTCGATAATACCCAGCAAGACCTAAAAATTGACGAATCTCTGTTGGTGACTTAGGAGATGTCCAATCTTTAATGGATTCAATCTTGGCTGGATCCACATGAATTCCTTCACTATCGATCACGTGACCGAGGAACTGTACTTTGGGAATCCAAAATTCACATTTGGAAAATTTGGCATACAACTCTCTATCCTTAAGCAACTCTAAGATTAGCTTAAGGTGCTCTTCGTGTTCTTGCTTGTTCTTCGAATATATCAGAATATCGTCAATAAAGACAATCACGAATTTATCCAGATATGGTTTGCATACCCGATTCATAAGGTCCATGAATACGGCAGGTGCGTTTGTCAAACCAAACGACATAACTTGAAATTCATAATGGCCGTAACGAGTTCTGAAGGCAGTCTTCGGAATGTCTTCTTCTCGAACCCTCAGTTGGTGATAACCTGACCTTAGGTCGATCTTCGAGTAGACACTCGACCCTTGAAGCTGATCAAATAAATCATCAATTCTGGGGAGTGGATAATGGTTCTTCACTGTCAGTTTGTTTAATTCCCGATAGTCAATGCACATAGCCCGAAATGACCTTCCTTCTTTTTGACAACAAGACCAAGAGCTGCTCCAGGGTAGAGGAACTGGGTCTTATAAAGCCTTTGTCGGATAGCTCTTTTAGTTGCTCCGATAACTCTTTCATTTCGGAAGGCGCCAATCGATAAGGTGCCCGTGCTACAGGTGCAGCACCAGGTACCAAATCAATTTGAAACTCCACTTGTCGAGTCGGAGGAAGACCCGGCAAGTCCTCAGGAAATACTTCAGGAAAGTCTCGAACTATTGGCACGTCTTCAAGTCGGCTTCTTCCGACTTGTCTTCAACCTCCTTTGCATGACATGTCCAAAAAGATAGAATCCTTTTTCATTACTTCTGCGTTTAGTGCAACGAATGATGTTTTAAACGGTCACATTCCCTGGTTTAACCTTCCGTCACCTGTTATATTAAGGTTTTATTTCTCCAGGGGATGCGAACAATCTTCTCGGCACACACAATGATCGCTTGGTATTTCGCCAACCAATCCATACCGATTATAGCATCGAAACTACCAAGTTCTACAGGCATTAAGTTTAGGTTGAATGGGTGATTTAAGAGATTCTCTAATGGCGAGAAAATTCGATAATGATTTATCCTAGGGCGACTAGTGATGTGTCTTGGCTTCTCGGCTTAGGATTTGGTATAAGATGATGCCAACTTTATAGTAAGACGGAGTGAAGGTCTGCTTAGTTGATAGGGTTACTAATTCGATTTTCAAAAGTAAACGCGTTCCATGAATACGCACACAAAACATGATATAAGTAGAAAATTATTTTCTTAACAAGAGGTTTTTAGAGTGACTACTCTCAGCACGGCATGGTACCTTCCTGAATTATACATAGTTGATCAGGCCATGTATAATTTAGGACTAACGATGCATTGCTCATTTTCGTCAAAATAGCGTTATAATTTCATGATATTTGTGAGAGTAGTTTGTAAGAGTAAATAAGGAACCTAAGTTAATATTGACGAAATTCTCATAATACGATAATTTGATAGATAATTTAAAATCATTCGTACAACTGAAATTTAAGGGAAATACAATGAGAACTCCTGGAGATAAAGTCTAAGATAGTTTCAACTTAGGATTTATTAGGCGAAGCGAGACAACTTTCTCTTTTAAGCTTTGATCTCATCTTTAATGTTGTGAGGGTCTTGATCGGTTTCCCCTTCTCTTAAGGTATGCACCACTCCATGTGCTCCAGTACCTCCAATTTGGTTTTTATGACTTCGGTTCTTTCGCTCTGGGCAATCCCTCTTGTAGTGCCCTTGATTCCCACATTCATAGCAATTAGCCTTTTGACTTGTCCCCGTGCCTCTTTGGTGGTTAGTAGTATTGTCATTTGTAGGTCTCCTACAGTTACGGACCAGATGGCCCACTATGTTGCACCTGTGGCATTTGGGAGGACATGGACCATCATGATGATAGTTGCATTTAGGACACAACGGCTTGGACCCGCCGTAATATTTCTTATCCCCGTGCCCTGCAGCGTAAGCTTTGCCAGTATTTTGCCTCTTGTTCGGCTGTTGTTGGTTCTGATTGTTGACTATTTCGGAAGTGTTTTTCAACTCTCTTGTTCTCAGTCTAGGCGTTCAGCCAAGAGTGCTGATCTTTTTTATCCACACATTTCTGAACTTCACTATGGACACTCATCTCTGAAGTGTCTCCGACTTCCCACACTCATAACAGGCGTGAGTTTCGTTGAATCCCTAGCAGCAGCAGGATTCCTACAATTCCCTGGGTCATGTGGTCAACCTTCTTGCAATTTCCGAACTTTATAGCACATTGCCCCATTGTTGTTTAACTTCCACTTTCTCATGTTGTTAGCATTCTCTGCTGAACCTTGTATTCTTGTTGTTCGGTCTGCTTAGTGCCTTACGAGCATGTTTGGTTTTCGTCTCTAATGGCAAATAGCCTCGATAGCATTAGCCACTCGCTCGGCTATAACCCGCTCATTTCCTCAACACTCATCCCTTGATCAACAGTTGTCATTGTTTCCTGAAAGTCACAGGGAACAAAATGTATATGAAGTTTCATTCAAGGGAAAATCATGACACTCCGTGATCCCAACAAGTAGGTAAGGTGAGACCACGTTATGCATAGATATAAGATAACAGCAACCATAGCATAAATAAATCCCCATCGTCCAGTAGCATGATCATAACCAACAGCGTAAGTTAATACTTAATACATCATTTTACATGAGTAAAAGAGTACAAGCTTTTAATTAACACTACCAACCGAGTATTACTCAAGTTTTAGTGGAATACAAAATGAGCTACTCTGACAAATCTATTTGTCTATGGCCAGGGTGCCTCTCAAGATTCTAGATGCTAGACTCTTATGTTATCTTTAAGTGACTCAACATTCTCTGGTGGTGGTGATGATGAAGGTAGTGCAGCAGCAAACTCAGTAATGCATGCCTTGGTAGATGATGATCGTGGAGTATGGTATTAAATAGATATCCGTACTGCACGGGATTTGGTCTCAAAAGACAAGATGATATGCTGTGGAGAGGTGGGTGATGTAGAAGCAGACTCATCAGTCTCAAATGCTTTTGCATTCTCAGCTTGAGGGGACAGGATCATTCAGTAGGGTACAGCAGAAGGGTCGGTCGGCCGAAGCTAGTGCTCCTCCTCCACCCTCAAAACTCCTTTAATCCTTCTCAACATCATCATCATCGTTGTCAACATCAGATGACTCATTATTCATAAATGTTTTCCTTCATTGGCAGGATAACCGCAGGATCCCGCCTAGAGGTCCTCTCATCCTCCTCACGATTGAAGTTCGCAATTGTAAGCTGTGGATAGGTGCAGCATGTGAGGCATCAGCAGATAAGGCGATCCTTCATTGGTCCCTCTAGCTCCTCATCAGAAGCTCACTGGAATCTCTATGGCTCGGAACTAATATGAACAGATGTGTAGGTAACTGTCGATAATGAAAACATAACAGCTTGCAACGAGCAAAACTTAACTTATATAAATATATTATATAAGGCTGGTATGGTAAATACGATATCACTATGGCATAAATGAAATGATGGTAAGGTATCATATTCGATAGCTTAATGTTTAGGTAGCGCTTAGGACCTACGAGCTTATCGTACTACCTTGCCTAAAGAAATATTCCCCTATTTATATAAATAGCCATTATATAAATAATTGTAGAGTTGTGCGAAAGAATGCAAACTCATCTTTGTATATATACAATATACCCTCATAGTAATATATGTACTATAATATAAACACGTATATCAATTATGAATGCATCTAGTCCAACCAACTAATGCAACAAGTAGTGTATGCATGAATGTATGCACATATGTATGTCCCGTGTAAAACCCCATTGTATGAATTCGTTGTTTGAAAACGGTTATAGTCCAGCAAAAACATTTGACCTGGTTCTCTATAACCTTGGCTCTTGATACCAATCTGTAACACCCCCAAATTGGGTCGCAGCGGAATAAGGGTCCGGGGCGTGTTACTTCAAGATCAATAACACAAGATATATAAGAACGACCAAAAAGTCGTTTGAAAACGGATAACATTGGATCGTAACAAAGACATTGTTACAAAAACCCGTAGCTTAACTTGTTTCAAATTAATCACATACAAAGATTTTCATCCTAAAAAAAGACACATAACAGATTACAAAAAGAGAAATGCGACAAAATCTTTTAATGCAAGACATCCAAAATCAAAACCACAATGATTCCATCGCACCTTGTGCTTCTTGATACCCCTGAAAAACATTGCTTAAAACGTCACAATAATGTAGGAGAATTCGAAGGTTTGATAAATCCTATATTGTAAGGACCACAAGAATCTCTCAAGTGTATGATACTGCAAACAGATGGCAGAATATCATATAAAATGTAATTACGTTGCTCTAATCTCATGACACAGATGCTTGACATGTATGGATGCAAATATAATGGCCAGTTTGCCCCTGGTGATTTCTAACATCCGCAACATCCTATGTTCGATAATGGTATACGTTCGTTTCACTGGTGATCAGCTAATCACCCAAACAGGTTGTTCAAACCCAATATAATCTATTTATATACATTCGCGCTCGTAGTAACAGTACATGATAATGGGCACAAATTGGGTATCGCTACTTAGAACAACATGTATCATAATAAAAACTTAACCACTTGTGTTCGATTTGTAAAACATTGCAATGTTTTTTCACCCCAAAAACTTTGTAAAACAAAAGCATGTAAAATGTGGGGCTATGAACTCACCTTGAGTGAGTAATGCCAAGTGTATCACAAATAACGTGCCACGCGAATTGATCAAATGCAACCTAATTACATTAAGGTCGTATAAGTACCGAGTACTTAATCTAACAACATTGAATATAATTCTATAGTTGTTACATCGTACTATCGTTCGGGCTATCATAATTAAAGAGGTCATGACATGACGTTCGAGGAGTTAGGACACTTTAAATCGTAAATCCAACAACTCGTCGAAACGCCATCCGAAGAGGCCTCATTATGAAACTCCCTAGTAATATAGTACTTTGATAACCACATAATATTCTATATAGCTCAATCACCAACTAATGGTTTTGGTAAAATTGTGTTTAATAAGTTAAAACGTTTATAATTACCGTTTAGTAAAACTGGCGTAACTTTCGCGTTTTAAACCCGATTCTTGCGTTTCTTATGTCCATCTTTTCGTATCAAGACGAGTTATCATAAATTGATATTTTTGGATTTCGGACCTACTGGTGAACAGTAAAAATTACTGTTCACATCAGACGTGAGTTTTATAAAAACCGTATTCGTCGTCGTAAAACTCGTAAATGTCGTATTTTATTCGTTATAGCTTCGTTTTTAATGATTCTTTCGAGGACGTTCTCGTATTTGAAAGTTCTATATTTTTATGAGGTTTACAAAAATATAACTTTCTGTCATGAATAGTAACTTTTATAAAAATAGTTTTATAAAAGTATTAATTGTCGTAAACTCGCTGGTCCGTAAACTTGCGAAATTCAAAACCGTTCGTATTAATTGAAAAATTACGATTCTTATCATTTTGGAATCCTAAAAGTATTATTATTTGTTAAAAAACTAACCCTGCTGTTTTTTAATATTTATAAAAATGTTTTTAATAAAAATTTACTTTTTTTTACTACAACGTATATTAACACATTAAAAATTTATAAAAATATAGTTTAAAAAAAATTAACACTCGTTTTTAAACGTAAACTTTTCGTTATTAATCCGTTATAACAAGTTTCTTAACTTATTTCGGAACGTCGGTGAAATGTATTATCTTATAAAAAATATAAAATTAAGTAAGTAAAAATTCGCATTTGGGACAGAATGTTTTATGCTTGTTGTTCAGTCCATTATATCATTTCTTTATACTTTCATTACTTTTGTATTTTACCCACAATCTCATATATCATATACTTTATAAATCATACCATAGATGAGGTTGTCCCTTTTCCATAATAGTCCTTTAGGTGTCCAAGTTACCAAGGTTAACTAATTCATGATAATACTTAAGATCATAACTTTACTTAAGAAATCTCTAATTTACTAGTTTTTGTAATTAAATCATTTTGTTACACAAACACAATGGTAAACAAGTATATTTCTTTCCATATGACTTTATTTTAGTGTTCTATTAACATGATTAAAAGTCCATAATCAAAATTAACATATCTTATGTATTTCTTTAAGTTGAAACATATTATGAAGTTATGAAAACCCTAATTAATCCATAATCATGTTTACACCAAAACAATATGATACAACATTTTCTCATCCTTTTTAACATAATGTAAGTATTAACACAACATATGTATAAGTAATCCATGTGGTCATTTCAAGTATATACTTCATTTTCATGATTAAAACCTAAATGGTGATATAAGCTAAATAGAAATATCATATGCATAATAATGAAAGTTATAGCAACATAAAGAGTTTAAATGGACCTTAAGAAGAATGATGATGATGATGTACAAGTACTAAACCCTTGTTTAGCCACAAAAACCAAACTTGCACTTTATAAACCCTTAGCTTCCTTAATTAAACCCTAGCTTCCTTTTTCTTGATTATAACTTGGAAATGGTTAACCAATGCTTGCAAATGCCTTAGTACATCTTAGGATATGTGTATATAGAAGTGTAAGGGTTGTAGAAAATTTTGTATGGGTTTGGTTGGGAGGTGATAGAATGCCGTAGCATGTATAGAGGCCAAAGAGAGTGTTTTGTGAAAATTTATCTAAGTGTTGTGTGTAAAGGATTTAGTGCTAGTTGCTTTGCATGATATATAAGATGTATAATTGTCAAGGAACATAAGGGGTGTCCTAGGATGGCCAAGGTTTCATAGTCATGGGTCAAGGATGGTAGGATGGGGTATGTCCTCAATATTTGAGGAACATCCCATGAAAACATGTGAAAATGTGTCTCAAACTTGTATCTTTTTTTGAGTTCTTTTCCTCTATGAATCCTGTTTTTGATGTATATGTAGATAATATTTACTAAATTTTGGGTATTGGGTATAAACGTGGGTATTTGTTGAAGCGTAGAAAAGTTTTCGTGGTTCCGGGAGTGCCTAAACGCAATTTATCGCGAAACGTATACACTTTACGTATCCGATAAAAATAAAATGAACAAAGTTGTATAATTATCCTTAAATATTTATATAACCCATGCGTTGATGTAAACATTTAATTTGTTTGGATGCCCGTTTACATTTGAACGTTAATATTTGTGGACTACCGATTTAACTTTAACGTTACAATTTCAAGCAAAGCGTGAACAATACAAAAAAGGTACATTGTGAATTGATGACGTTGTCAATGACTATGAAAACAACAGGGTGTTATAGACTTCCCCCGTTAACGAGCCTTGTCCTCAGGCCTCACAATGCATCACATACGATGGTGTGCTCTAGGCGAAGAGGTGTGGTTATTTTCTCTTGAATTGGTCTTCACGCTCCCACATACTCCAGGACCTCTCTTGGAAGTTCCATCGAACTTTGACCAATGGGAAACCGACTTCTCTTGGCACCCGTTTAACTTCTTCTTCGTCCACTAATTTCTACCGGTTCCTCCTCAACAAAGTGGAGTTTTGTCGTCCAATGAAGTCCATTCCAACGGAACGGACTAATGGTTCGTCGGCATGACACTTTTTTCAGATTAGATACATGTAATGTATTATGGACCTCTGCTTAATTTTTTGGAAGTTCAAGCTGTAAGCCACTCTCACTCTTTCAATCACCTTAAAAGGTCCAACATACCTAGGGTTTAACTTCCCCCGTTTGCCAAAACGCATAACCCCTTTCCAAGGCAAGACCTTAAGCATAACTTTATCTCCGATTTGGAATTCCATTGGTTTACGCTTCAAGTCAGCGTAACCTCTGTCGGTCACCGTAGCGTGCTTGCATCCTTTGCTTGATCTGAATGATTTTCTCGGTGGTTTCTTGGATTAATTCTGGACCGAGTATCTGAGCTTCTCCAACTTCAGTCCAACAAACAGGTGAACGACACTTTCGACCATAAAGTGCTTCAAATGGTGCGGCTTTGATGCTAGCGTGATAGCTATTGTTGTATGAAAACTCGACTAATGGCAAATGGTTAACCCAACCCTTTCCAAAGTCGATTGCACAAGCACGCAGCATATCCTCGAGAGTTTGAATGGTCCTCTCGCTTTGTCCGTCCGTTTGTGGATGGTACGCGGTACTCATATCCAAATTAGTACCCAAAGCGTTCTAAAGTGACCTCCAGAAATTAGATGCGAATCTCGGGTCGCGATCACAAATGATTGAAACAGGTATTCCATGTCTTGTGACCACCTCCTTTAGGTACATTCTTGCAAGTTTATCCAAAGGATCAGTCTTTCTCATCGGTGTGAAGATCGCAGACTTAGTGAGTCGGTCAATGATCACCCATATTATGTCATAGCCTTGAGATGTCTTAGGAAGCTTCGTGACAAAAATCCATAGTGATGTTGTCCCACTTCCATTCGGGTATCTTGGGTTGTACCAACAATCCTGATGGCCTTTGATGTTCAGCCTTGACCTTAGCACAGGTCAAACACTTGCTAACATAAGTGGCTATGTCGGCTTTCATGTTGGGCCACCAATATAGCTTCTTCATGTCTTGGTACATTTTGTCGGAACCCGGATGAATAGAGTATTTTGATTTGTGGGACTCGTGCATGATTACAGTCCGTAAATCCCCATAACAAGGTAACCAGCTCCTGCCATTGAGGCACAGGGTTCCATCCGCACGTGGTTCCAACTTTTGTTCTCTAATTGCTTCTGGAAATTTAGCATTTTCAATCAACATTCCCCCAACGTCTTCACTCTTAATGTTCTCTGGTTTTCGCGCTTCAGTCTGAGCATTTAAGATCTGTTTGGGAAGATTCAAGCTAATAGTCATAACCAAGGCTCGAACTCTTAACGGTGGTTCTCGTTCTTTCCTGCTCAAAGCATCAGCAACGACATTTGCTTTCCCCGGGTGATAACGAATATCGCAATCGTAATCACTTAGCAACTCTAACCATCGGCGTTGCCTCATGTTTAACTCTTTTTGATCTAAAATGTGTTGCAAACTCTTGTGATCGGTGAACACCGTACACTTAGTTCCATATAAATAATGTCTCCAGATCTTGAGAGCGAACACCACTGCACCAAGTTCTAAATCATGAGTCGTATAGTTCTTCTCATGAATCTTCAACTGGCGTGATGCATAAGAAATCACTTTTTCTCTCTGCATCAATACAGCGCCCAAACCCTTCTTCGAAGCATCGCAGTATGCGATGAAATCTTTGCTTCCTTCAGGTAATGCAAGGATTGGTGCACTGCACAACTTTTGCTTCAACAGTTGAAAAGCTGCTTCTTGTTTATCGCCCCACTCAAACTTGACCTTCTTTTGAGTAAGCTTAGTCATTGGTTTGGCGATCTTTGAAAACCCTTCAATGAATCTTCGGTAATACCCAGCAAGACCTAAAAATTGACGAATCTCCGTTGGTGACTTAGGAGATGTCCAATCCTTAATGGATTCAATCTTGGCTGGATCCACATGAATTCCTTCACTATCGATCACGTGACCTAGGAACTGTACCTTAGGAATCCAAAATTCACATTTGGAAAACTTGGCATACAACTCCTCCTTCTTCAACAACTCCAATATTATCTTCAGATGCTCTTCGTGCTCTTGCTTGCTCTTGGAATAGATCAAAATATCGTCAATAAAGACAATTACGAATTTGTCCAGATAAGGTTTGCACACTCGGTTCATGAGGTCCATAAACACAGCAGGTGCGTTTGTCAAACCAAACGGCATAACTTGAAATTCGTAATGGCCATAACGAGTTCTGAAGGCAGTCTTCGGAATGTCTTCTTCTCGAACCCTCAATTGGTGATAACCTGACCTTAGGTCGATTTTCGAGTAGACACTCGACCCTTGAAGCTGATCAAATAAATCATCAATTCTTGGGAGCGGATAACGGTTCTTCACCGTTAGTTTATTCAATTCCCGGTAATCAATGCACATCCGGAATGATCCGTCTTTCTTCTTGACAAACAAGACCGGAGCTCCCCAAGGTGAGGAACTGGGTCTTATAAAGCCTTTATCGGACAGTTCTCGGACAGCTCTTTCAGTTGCTCAGATAACTCTTTCATCTCGGAAGGCGCCAATCGATAAGGTGCTCGTGCTATAGGTGCAGCACCAGGTACCAAATCAATTTGAAACTCCACTTGTCGAGTCGGAGGAAGACCCGGCAAGTCCTCAGGAAATACTTCAAGAAAATCTCAAGCTATTGGTACATCCTCAAGTCGCTTCTTCTCTGACTTGTCTTCAACCTCCGCTGCAGTGACATATGCCAAAAAGATAGGAAATCCTTTTTGCATGTACTTAGTGCACGAGATGATGTTTAGTTGGGACTCGTTTGCGCGGTTGCCTTCGTCATTACGAATAATCAATGTTTCGTTTCCGAATGAAACACGAATGATCTTTTCGTCACAACAATAACGACTTGGTATCTTGCCAACCCATCCATACTAATCATGACGTCAAAACTGTCAAATTCTACGGCATTAAGTCGATGTTGAATGGGTGATTTAGTAAATTTTCTAGTGGCAAGTATTTTTGATAGCGAATTGTCCTAGGGCGACTAGTGATATGTTTCGGCTTAGGATTTGATATAAGATGATGCCAACCTTATAGTAAGACGGGGTGAAGGTCTGCTTAGTTGATATGGTTACTAATTCGATTTCAAAAAGTAAACGCATTCTATGAATACGCACACAAAACATGATATAAGTAGAAAATTGTTTCCTTAAGAAGAGGTTTTTTTTAGAGTGACTACTCTCAGCACGGCATGGTACCTTCCTGAATTATACATAGTTGATCAGGCCATGTATAATTGAGGACTAACGATGCATTGCTCATTTTCGTCAAAAATAGCGTTATATTCATGATATTCGTAGAGTAGTTTGTAGTGTAAATAAGGAGCCTAAGTTAATATGTCGAAATTTTTTCATATATACGATAATTTGATAGATATTTGATAATCATTAGTTAAACTAGAAATTTAAGGAATTACCAACGATAACTCCTAAGGAGATAAGGTCTAAGATAGTTTCAACTTAGGATTTGCTAGGCAAAGAGAGACAACTTTCTCTTTTAAGCCTTGATCTCATCTTTAATGTTGTTAGGATCTTGATCTGTTTCCCCCTTCTCTTAAGGTATGCACCACTCCATGTGCTCTAGTACCTCCAATTTGGTTTTTATGACTTTGGTTATTTCGCTTAGCAATCCCTCTTGTAGTGCCCTGATTTCCACATTTCATAAGCAAATAATCTTCTGACTTGTCCCCGTGCCTCTTTGGGTTGTTGTAATATTTGTCATTTGTTGGTCTCTACAGTTACGGACCAGATGCCCCACTATGTTAAACTGTGGCATTTGGGAGGAATGGTCCATCATGATGATAGTTGCATTTAGGACACAACGGCTTGGACCCGCCGTAATATTTCTTCCTCCCAGTTGCCTTGTAGCGTAAGCTTTGCCAGTATTTTGCCTCTTGTTCGGCTGTTGTTGGTTATGATTGTCCTTGGAAGTGTTATTCAACTTCCTCTGTCTCAGCTGGCGTTCGGAAAGAGTGATGATCTTTTTGGTCCACACGTTTCTGAAACTTCACTATTGGACACTTACTCTTGAAGTGTCTCAGACTTCCACACTCATAACAGGTGTGAGTTCGTTGATTCCTAGCAGCAGTAGGATTCCTACACTCCCGGGTTATGTGGCCAACCTTCTTGCAATTCCCGCCCTTTACAGTACATTGCCCATTGTGGTTACCTTCCCACTTTCTCTTGTTGTTAGCATTCTCTGCTACCTTGCATTCTTGTTGTTCGGTTTGGCTTATTGACTTACGGGCCATGTTGGTTTTCGTCTCATAAATGGCATAGCCTCGATGCTAATTAGCCACTCGCTGGGCTACAACCCGCTCAATTTCCTCAACACTCATCCCTTGATCAACAGTTGTCATTGTTTCCTGAAAGTCACAGGGAACAAAATGTATATGAAGTTTCATTCAAGGGAAAATCATGACACTCCGTGATCCCAACAAGTAGGTAAGGTGAGACCACGTTATGCATAGATATAAGATAACCGCAACCATGGCATAAATAAATCCCTATCGTACAGTAGCATGATCATAACCAACAACGTAAGTTAATACTTAATACATCGTTTTACATGAGTAAATATGGAGTACAGCTTTTTATTAACATACCAACGAGTATTACTAAGTTTAGTGATATCAAAATGAGCTACACTGACAAATCTATTTGTCTATGGCCAGGGTGCCTCTCAAGATTCTAGATGCTAGACTCTTATGTTATCTTTAAGTGACTCAACATTCTCTGGTGGTGGTGATGATGAAGGTAGTGTAGCAGCAACTCGGTAATGCCTGTCTTAGCAGATGGTGATCGTGGAGTATGGTGTTAGATAGACATCCGTACCATACGGGATTTGGTCTCAAAATACAAGATGATATGGTATGGAGAGGTGGGTGGTGTAGAAGCAGACTCCTCAGTCTCAAATGACTCTGTATTCTCAGCTTGAGGGGACAGGATCATCTTAGGTATGCAGATGGTTCGGCGAAGCTAGGTGACTACTCCTACTCCTCGTCCTCCTCATCCTTCTCAACATCATCATCATCGTTGTCATCATCAGATGACTCATTATCATAATTGTCTCATCCGTCGGCAGGATGGTCAGCATGATCCTCCTCAGGGTCCTCCTTATCCTTTTCCGGATCGGAGTTAGCAATGTAGCCTGGTGATAGGCTGTAGGTGAGGCATCAGCAGATAGAGGCTGATCCTTTATTGGTCCCTCTAGCTCCTCATCAGAAGCCTACTGGAGTCTCTATGGCTCGGAATTAATATAAACAGATGCGTAGGTAACCGTCGATAATGAAAACATAACTCCTTGCAACGAGCCAAACTTAGTGTTATGTATCATGTTTGTTGTGTTGTTATTCATGAATGTCGTTAAACTAGGACAAATTTTATTTTTGAATGTCGTTAACGAATAACATTCTCTAGTCTAACTTGACGTGATAGTGCTCTTATACCCGGCTCAATCCAATAAATAATTCGGCTCACGTTGCACTCTTAAACCGGGCCTATCATACAATCGCAGCCCAAATCCATCATAAACACATTCGGCCTGCTTGGTTTGTATAAAAAATTCCAGCCCACATGATTTGGGTTTATACCCGGATCCAGTGCAAGAATATATTTGGTGTAAACCTTTGAAGCCCAAATCCAACACCATCCTAATATTCGGGAGATATAAGACTTTCTTATTACTTTCTTATCCCTAAAATATCTCATACCATAACCCTAATCACAAATGATACGCCCCCCATTTTTTTCACTCCCATCTCAAACGCAGAAAAGAAAAAAAAATTCTCCAATCATCCATCTCTTCTCTATCAATAAGAACTTCCATCTCATATAATTACACACAAATCAAAAGCCCATATCAAATCAATGTCCGGTCATAAAATCAGAAGAACTCCAAGGGTTCATCATGTCTTCAAGATTCCTAAAAGAGGTCTCAGGTAGGTTCGATTGTGTTCAAATCGAAATAAAGATGGATTATAACATATTGTTATCAAGCTATCTTTATTTTCGAAGATCAAATATAAAAGCTATACTTTACATAGATCAATGATGATTTTTCGTTTCGTGTTCTTGATCGTCTGATGGTCTTGACATAATTATAACACACGAAAAAGAATTAGCTAGGATTATTTTATACATATATGTTTCGAGTCGTATTGAGTTAAAGATGGAGGATGGGCTAGGATTGGATGTGTGGATTTGTATTGATGTGTTGGATTTGCTGTTAAGAGGCTGAGATTATGTTGTTATATTCGTTGTTGTTGTTGATTGTAAGTTGTCATTGATGATGTTGTGGTGGTATGTTGTAATGAAATGGTTCACGAGTCTGTCATCAATTTCGTTGCTTTTCTTATCTGGACTCTTTGAGTTTGACCGGGTCAACTCGGTAAGAACCGAGTTGACTCGGTTTGAGTCTTGCATTTTTACCAAAACGCAACCACCCACAACACAAAACGCAACCTCATTTTTTTTTCCGATCAAAACGCAACAGAGTCAAAACGCAGGCAGCATGACTTTTGTACTTTCTTGTTTAAGGGTCTTCAATCGTCAAAACGCAAGAGTATTGAACCAAAACGCAATCTGCCAAGTCTTGTACTTTTTGTACTTTTTTTTTCAAAACGCAACCAGGAACATAAGAATAAACCCAGATGTGTTTCTTTGACTTTTAAACACCATAAAAAGTAACAGGTTTTAACCAGCAGAATCTCAGTAACATAAACAACATGTTTCAAATTTGTGGTTGATTCTTAAGAGGAAGAACACATAAACCACAAAAAAAAGAAACTGTTAAAAACATTAAATGAACAGTAACCAAGACAAGACTCTGATGAACAGTAACCATATGAACAGTGACGTGAACAGTAACAACAAACACATGATACAATACACCCCTGCAGCTCTGATGCCAATTGTTATCCATGAAGATTCACATAACAAGAGACATGATCCGGAGGTCGGGGAGGATTGAACAAATGTTTAGCCATATTATTTAGTGAGAGAAAGGAAAGATGTGTGTTTTCTAGAGAGAGAAACACACACCTTATTACAAGTGAAATGAATCCTCACCCCTCCATGGAAGTATGGAGGGGATATATATAGCCCTGGACAAGATCTACTTACTACACTTGACATTTCTAGTCCCTGCGTGTCCGGCCAATATAAACTAATGTAATTCTGTATTAGCCGACATATTTTAAGGCTAACAATGGATGAAACTAAATCTCCAAGGAAGATGAAATAGAGACACTTATGGAGATCAAAAAAAGTGCTGCTAAAGATAAGGGTAAGGGTAAAATGGATGAAACTGAATCTCCAAGGAAGATGAAACAGAAAGAGCGGGCTCAAATTAGCAAGGATGAAGAAGTAGCTCAAAAGCTACAAGAAGAGTTTGATGCAGTAGAAAGACAGAGAATGGCTCAAGTGCATCAAGCAGCTTAGGGTTTTATAGATGCTGAATGGGATGATGTATTGGCTAGAGTTATAGCAGATGAAGATTTTGTTCAACGGTTACAAGCAGGTGAAAAGTGTAGAGAAGAAGATTTACCAATGAAGCTTGTGGAACTTGTCAATCAAAGAAAGAAGTTCTTTGCTCAACAAAGAGTTGAAGCTAAGAGGAACAAGCCAATAACTCCTACTCAACAAAAGGATTACATGTTAAATTATATCAAGAACCAAGAAGGAGGTTACTCTATTAAACAATTGAAGTCACTTTCATTTGAGCAGGTTAAAAACGTCTTTGAAACTACTATGAGGAGAGTATAATCTTTTATGCCTATGGGTTCTGAGTTGGAGGTTCAAACACTAGAAAGAGCAGGTCAAGAAGTTTTAGAAAAGCCTGTTAAAAGACAAAAGATTGGAGAAGCTTCAGGTTCTGGTGAAGAACAATCAGCAAAAAAGGAAAAAAAGAATTGTCATAAGAAGAACTACATGAATTATTAGTGATAGTTCCAGTGGAAAAACTTGTTATTCAACCTTTGCAGGTTAGGTATCCAATCATAGACTGGGAGGTTTACTCTGAAGACACAAGAAGGTATTAGAGAATTATCAGAGTTGGAAACCATACATAAGCTTATCAGATTTTTGCTGATATGTTAAAGAAATTTAATAGAGATGACCTGTTTAAGCTTTGGGATTTAGTTAAGGAGAAGTTCAGTACAACAGAGCCTACAGATGATAAAGAGAAGGAATTATGGGTTGAACTGAAGAAATTGTTTGAACTAGATATTGATGATATTCTATGTAAGCTTCAAAGGTATATGCATGATCCTTTGGTATGGAGGCCTTATGAAACATGTGGTGTTCACCATGTATCTTCAGTAAGAGGACATGATATCTTCATGTTGGTTGAGAAAGAATATCCTTTAACCAGAGGAACACTTGGATAGATGATGATGGCTAGACTATTAGTAGAAGCAGATAGTGAGATGTCTAGAGAACTGTTAAGAAAGATCTTCTATCAAGCAAACAGACCAAGACAGTAAGGTGTTTGGAAGCATCCTCAACACAGAAGATTTAATTCAGAAACTTGATGATTTGAAGGTAAATCACAAGTTTAGGGGAGGATTGTTAGGAATTAGAGGCTTCTACAACTTAATGCTGCTGGTTCAAGTTTGTGCTGCTGCTGAAGATTAGAGAAAACAGTCTAAGTCATTAGTACTATTAGTATAATAGTTAGTACTGCCAGTACAAAGTGTTAGTACTGTCAGTTTATTAGTACTGTTAGTTATGTAGTTAGTGCTGTTAGTTATAATAGTTAGTACTGCTAATGTGATATGCATGAGATATATTAGGAATAGATATGCATTATCAGTAGACGCGTTTTGTAAGCCCATTAGGGTTTCTTGGTGTATAAAAGAAACCCTAAGGCATAGTTAGATATAGAGATCTAGAAGTCATTTCTCATAGTTAGTATTCATAGTTACAAGGTTATTCTGTAACTTTGATTGTGTTCAATATATTGAAAGTTTAGCAAGATCTTGTTTTACTGTTTCATTGTTCTTCTTAGTATTACAAACTAGTTTCCGCATAGTTTGTAGTATTCACAATCTTAGTTTCTATTATAGTTGTCTTGGATCTATCCAACACAACTAAGCATTAACAAGCTAAGTAAGATCTGTTCAAAAGGGATCAACAATCATGGACATAACAGCTGGAGGAATCTTCCTCTATAAAAGTCCAAATCAAGCTTTTCAATTTCTTGAGGACAAAGTCCTTTTCAAACACGATTGGTCCACTAAATCTAAATACGGACATCATAAAAAATATGTTCCTTTCGCCGATAGAAGTAATAATAATAATGATAATTCTCGATTATTGGATAAAATGGAATCTCTAACTAGAAAAATGGATTCTCAATTCTAGAGCTTAAAAGAAGAGATGCATGTGATGCGTAAGAGTTATAACAACCGCGGAGATAACCACGCTTTTAAAAACCACATGAACGATGACACGCCAATGTGTGAACGTCATGAAGTAAATTACATCCAACTTAAAGGATATCAAAACCAAAATTCTCATGACTCGTATTCTCACCAATACCATCATGAACAACCCAAATTGAAAAATGATTCTGAGAAACCGCTCACGGAATTAAACAATGATGTGAAAAATGATCTCGAACATTTCAAAAGATGTATTCATAGCATGAGAACTGTTCATGATAAACTTTTTGACAGAAACGATCAATCTAAAACTAATCTCGAAAAATTAATCACCAGATTCTTGGATGGTCAAAGAGTTACAGATATGTTTTTCAAGAACAATGTTAACGATATAATTATAAAGATGAAACAAAACAAAAAGAATTGTCAAACTAAATTTAAAAACATGAAAAGAAAAATAGATGAGTGGTCGAAGTCTCAAAGCGTATCTTCCAAACAGACCGATAAGGTTGAACCACCACCTCCTCCTCAAGCTCACACTGAGCAAGTGAATGCCGTATTCACTGGGACTGGAAAGTCCGATGATTCTCCGAAAACTCAAAAAGATCCACCTCCTCCTATTATCGTTAACAATAAAATCGAAAAAGATAAACCTATTAAGACATCAAAAAGGGCTATTACGTGGTCAAAACAAAAGAATATTCATTCCGTGAGTACATACCAAAAATACCATACCCTCAACATTTCAAAGTGGATCATTCCCACTTGAACAGTATCGTCAAGGAATCTTAAATCGAGATAAGTATAACAATAATAATATAGTAGTAAAAGTAATAATAATAATATAAAAAAACTAAAAAATAATAATAATATAAAAACTTTACAGTTTTTAAGTGTGATGTGCATGGGCCCGTGTGCTTCGTACTCGATTTCTGTAATAAAAAAAATATTTTTGAACTTTGTGGGTGTGTTCGCTGGAATCCCTCACGAGACTATAATTCGTCCACTCGGGAGACCGAGGGGTTTTAAGGCTTGTTGCATACTCTAAATATAACAGTGTTGCCTACAAAAGTGTGCTTTTGTATTTTACGGTTTTCGTAGTTTTGTTTATTTTACAGATCTAATAAATAGGTGGAGTTTGGATTGGTGGTTGGAAATTTACCCTTGGTGATATATGTTTGGATCGGTATACTATATATGGTTGAATTCACATGCTTGGCATTTTGTTTAGCGCCTTATCTTTCATAATTCAACCTAGCACTTATGAGCCCCGAAAAGTTTCGTTTCTCTTATATTTATTTTTCCCGCTTGTCCTACTCTTTAAGTTACTATCTAAATTACGCATATTGCTAAACTTAAGTGTTGGAGAAAAATAAATTGAAAAATTAAACTCATTATTAATTTCTAACTTGTGTTCGCCCTCAGTAATATATAAATCTAAATTTATTTTATATTTCTTTTGCCACTTAGGTTAATATATTAGAATAAAACATAGTTAATAAATAAATTTTTGAAATCAGAGATGTGTCCTGATTGATAAAGTAAATCCAACCCGGGATCGATGACATTACTTGCGCATTTATACCAATCACCCCAAAAATGTAAGGTTTAGATCTTAAGAAATTCGGGTATCCATCTTTAATACATAAGATAATTTTGGCCGTTAGCTTTCTCGAGTTAAGGTTTGAATTCAACTGTAAGTGTCTCATCCGTTGTTACAGTTGAGTATTTATAATTTGTCGCCTTTTCTGGAGCATTGGTATCGGTTTAAAACTTGTATGAGTGTGCCGGTGATTTATTGATTCTAGAACTTATGCTTGAAATCATTACGAGACCGCAGTGAGATCACGTTCGCGTGATAGATGTATTTTTATGTGATAAAGAGGAAACTTAGGATTTAACCTAAATTAGCTCATCCATTTATCATTGTATATTCTTTTAGCTAATTACACTGATTAGCTAACCACCCAAATAAAACCCTTCTGTAGCACTCATCTTTAGTGCTAGATACCCCTAGTTTAACCTCTCAGCCATTCTATTCATTTTTCTCATCCACTAAAATTAAAAAAATACAAAAATATATAATATTTAGCCTAACCTTATCCCTGGTCGAAAGTCCCTATGGTTGGTTGCTAGTTGCTCGGTATGATTGGTTGATTTTTTCTTATAGTTTGCCCGTGCTTTGTTATGAGGGTTACACCATTTCAACGAAGTCGAAGGTTCAAAACTTTGTTTTTTGTATTTTTTGTGGTGTACACTTATATCAAGTGTGGAGGAATTGTTAGTTGTGTGAAGGGTTGATTAAAAAAAAGGAGAAAAAAAGAAAAAAAAGTGATGAATAAGAGTTAGATTGTTATATTATGATATGTGCCGTATATATTGATGAGAGGTTCGATAACTTCACGGGTTTGTGGATTGTCGTAACTAGATACATGGGTTTCTTGGACTTGTCGACATGTATATTATATAACCATTTCCAGTATATATTTCCCATGCCTTATCTACACACTTATTAACCCTTAGCCTAAAGTTACAACCCGAATAAAAGTCCTCTTTTGATATTTTTTTTTAAACGGCGACTTTATTAGAACCACTAGCAAGGAGCTAGTAAATTACAAAGGAATCAAAAAAGGGTGTTGA